>VXAU01000421.1:0-62934 GCA_013399695.1 Formicarius rufipectus | reverse complement strand
TCTAAGCTCTCTAAACTTAAACAACTCCCTTAAGTTGAAAACTTTTATTTAAAAAAGTAAACCCAGTCTAGAAGCAGTTCATCTCTTCAGAAATCCTTTTATTGTTTGAATACCCACTCTGCTCATGTGTCCTGAGGGTTTTTTTTAATAACTAGGAGCAGATTACAGCTCCATGCAGCAATCAAACTATTCATAACTTAATTTCCATGTTAGAAACAGCTGTCTAATAACTGAGAGTTAGACCTCATGGCAGGAAGGAGTTGGGGGGCATCCTTAACAAGGCCAAGCAGAAGAGAGTATGGTGAAACTTCCCTTCCTTATACTGTCTCTTACTTGCATGAGACAAGGCTTTGATCTTCTTTTTCCTCTGCTAGACTCCCTGAAGTGCACATTGTGTCTCCACTCTGACTTGCTGTGGCTCTTGTAGAAATGGACAGGACCAGGAAAGAAGTGTTTTCCACCTCCCCAGTGCATAGTCTGTACAAACACCACTTGCATGTATCATAATGATGCTATGAGAAATTGTTTTGTTTTCCGGCACATGGTAGTTGTCTGTTCAAGATCAAAATGTTACTTAAAGCACAAGCAAGGCAGCCATGCACATTAGCTGAGCTGAACTTAGCCACATACAGTTGGTAAGGATTACTTTGGTTGTTAGAGAGAAAAAGGGAATCTAATCTATCAAAATCTTCCTTACAAAAAGAAAGATTTGTATTTTAGCATGTCAAATGGGTTTCTTTTAGCAAAGATTAGGTTTGAGAATTTGTATTTGTTTACATAGCTAGGATGGGGCTATTTATGAATGCAGAAACAATTGCTGGCTTTAAAGCCAGTGATAGAAGAGTAGAAGAGCAAAAGGGGAATGTAAGGAAATTATTTACTACTGATCTGTTACAGGTAAGTGCTTATTTCAGGAACTTATTTTTTACATTTGTTGAAAATCTAGCTAATTACTGCATACACAAGAAACCTGGGGTGTGAAGTGAAGGAGAATGGGCTAGACTCAGTCTTATGAGAAGTTCCATAGTTATTGATACATGACTCTGAGAAACTAGATAAAATATGTTGTCTCAGCAAGTTGATGATGAGCTCATATAAATGTTTATGACCCATAATGAGAGTAGAAATCAGTGCACCATGGAAAGAGAAAAACCTTTGAACTTTGAGTTTTGCCTATGCCACTAAATCTGGTTTATTTAAAATAGTGACCTTAAATAAACATTTTGGGATAGGGAAATATTTTTTGTTAGGATAGAATAAGGAGCAATTAACAAATATCTGAAATTCCTGCATCTGTTCTTCTTGCCGCCCCCCATTACTGAGCACTCAGTGAGGTGTTTTTTTTATTTAGATTGTGCATAAAGGTATGTTCTACTCTGGAGGTTGCTTTTCATTGAAGTAAATGTTGTAAAGACCTCAGAGGAACCCTTACCAATTAGTTCAAGCTCATAACCTCATAAAAATATTTAGAATCTGGTGAGGAATGTTTTCAGGAATTTAAATAATTCATTTTGATTCTTAATTTTTGACAATAGGCAGAATACTGAAATGTGGGTACTGAAGGCTTAATTGCACTCCCATCTTGGCATCTAAGTTAAATAAGATTTAAACATGGCGATGTCACTTGATTCCTTCTTTTTGTATGTTAAGAATTGGATTTACTTGTGTGGAGTCCTTTTCCTAGTTTTTTATTTTCTTTTTATTTTTCTGCTTGTTCTGCAGGAACACTTGAGAGACTAATGATTCTTTTTTGAATGATCATTGTTAAGGCAGTAAACATCAAGAGTCTTGCTTAAATTCTATTCCATTATGCAAATGGCAATCGTTCACATTCTACTTTTCTTTAAACACTTGCTATTCCTTACTTCTAATCTGACTTAGTCCTTCTGGGACAAGCATGGATGTCTTCACAATGGTTACCTTTCAAGTGTTGCCAGTGACAATGAAGAAACACAACTTTTTATTCTGTGTGTTTTTTGGTTGGTTTTTTGTTGTGTTTTTTTTTTTTTTTTTTTTTAACAGAAGACTCGATCTAAACTGAAGGCTTTCTGAAAAAAAATAGAAATGCCTACTTTTCTGTATTTACAAACTGTCATTAAAAATTGTGGTAGCCTAACACTGAAACACTGTAATGTCTGAACTGAAACCAAAGGCAGGAATTTTGGGACTCAGGTGGATGTAGAGCAATGATAAATGTCCAAGAAGGACTAGCTGAACTTCAAAGTACTGTAATGTAGGATCATAGAAACAGTTTTACTGAAATCTCTAACACTTTCAGAGCTGCAAGAACAGAGTGTGTTTTGCCAGTGAACAATGAAGGAGTTATTTTCTGTCAGTCACTGAGTTGCCACTTAGACTAGAGGTACCACAGTACTCAGTGCCATTGAGAACAACTTATATAATATACCAGATTATAAAGCATATGGACAATAGGGCAGTTAAAGATACTGGAAGCCTTTTGTGAGCTTCTAAAACTGCCTTTACAGTTTTACACTCCTACCCTCCAGTGCCTATGCACTGAGGTGTAGATTTGTATGTGGCTATTCCACTGGAGCCATGCCTCTCATTAAATAGGATTCACCTGATCTAGGTGTAACCGGGGCTGTATATTCATAAATCTCTGTAGAAAACTTGCTTCATGGTTGGAGATGGAGCTGCTTTCCTTCAGTCAGAAGACTGCTGTCTTGAAAAGGGGTCCATAAAATTCTGCATACTACTTACTACATAGGTTATCTGTATAATTCAGAGAGTTATCAGTAGAGAATTACAGATTTTGTAAGTGTCCAGCATCAAGACCTGCATTTGACCTCAAAACCACTGAGCCAGGGAGCTGTATGTCTTTCTCTCAAAACTATGGTTGGACTGTGAAAAGCTGGTGTTGACAGATAATCAAGGCCATATGACAAATAAACCAGCGGGTTTATTACAAGGAAAATAATTGAAGAGTCGTTACTAGTGTAAGAGTTTGGGTTTGGGTTTTTGTCTAACCTATAGGTGTATCGCAGAGTTGTAACGTATCTGATCCTGTCTGGAGCTGGTACCAGGGATTGTGCAGCCGGGAATAGGGCACTGTAAAATGAATGTGGATAAGGCAAAGCCCCCACCACGTGGTCAACCATGCGGGCTGCCATCTTGACCAGGGCCCCACCTCCTGGCATGGCACAGCCAACCAGGAGGAGGGGAACGCCCTTTCTGTGATGTAGGGGCGGGGGGTGTGGGTCTTTAGAAGGCTCTAAAAGCTCTGGTTTTGAATTAGGAGGTGTGCTTTCTGGACCATAGGGACCTGAGCACCCAGCACGTGCTGTTTTAAGATTTTCTGTTTGGCTTCTCTCTTTGTTTTACAAATTATATTTTTACCGTTTTCTAAATTTAATAAAAGAGATTTTTCTCACAGCCCCAGTAGGGAATTGCCTACTAATCTCTTTGCTACCCTTCTGCATATGAAAAATATCAACCATAATGTGATTCAGTGGATTCTCCTTTCACAAGAGCTCTCTGATAAACTCCTGCAGAGCACAAAGCTACTGGAATAAGGAGAAATAAATAAATTGTTGCTTTTCTGTTCAGTGGCAAATGATGATGACATATGCAGTGGACAGTCAGTGATGTCCTAAGCAGAATGAGTATGTAAAGAAAGGCCAAACAGAATCAGTTCAATGAAATTAGACTAAGGTCTTGGAAACAAAAGAGTGAATTATTTTACCCAGAGACTATGGCAGAAGGCATGCTTTTGCTGAAACTTCAGAAATCATTGTTTCCTCCTGACCTGTCTTTTGCATATCAAAGTGTGTGTGCAAAATTCATGAAGGATACAAAGAGAATAAAGCAAGTCAGGAACTCTTCTGCAGTCCTCTTGATCCTGACTTTTTTTTTTAGAAATATTTGAAATTGGAAGTCCATTTAAAGAAATCTGAGAATAAAAATATCAGTATCTCGAGGGTACATTTACCGTTGTGCTGTCTCTGCTTGCCTAAAACAAAGCTGAATAAGAAAAGTCCAGTGCTCTCTCCCTGCTTTCTCACCAGAAAAAAACATTTCCTGGGTCAGGGGAGCAGGAAATCTTAAGAATATTCTCTTGTACGTGGGGCAGGTCATTTTCTATGTCTTCAAGTGGCCAAGGCTGTGAGGCTGAGCTTCATTCCACCTTCCATCGTCCTGTACGTCAGCTAAGAGGGTGCCATATGGTTCAGTGTGCTCTGAAAGACGGCATGAGGTTTGTGCTGTCTGATAAATTCCTGGCTGACATCCTGACGTCTTTTAACATTTGCATTTGGAGTTTGATAACTTTTGGTTTTGGCTGACTGAAGTTCTGAGTGTTCCCTATAGGTAAGTCTGTGAGGAGTGCCCCGAGTAGAGGAGAACGCCTGGTCATCCATTAAAATAGGTTATCTGTAAATTGAAATAAGTATAGCGAGAATAAGCTGTTAAATATCCTGCCAGAGGAGGAGAGGTGGTTCTGCAATGATGCCAGCTTTCCTGGTATTCTGACTGGTTGATTCCCTTAGAAAGAGCCTTTACTGACAGATAAAAATCTTGCCAAAGGAGTGCAGTATTCCCCAAATGGTCCTGTAAACCATGAGTACAGCCATTATTGATGGGGAGGACACTGACGTGAATCACCCTCTTCAAAAATCTCCCTCTCAGTCAGTTTTTAATGAGAACTACAGCCAGTCCTCTGTGAATATCCTCCCACTCTGTGTACTTAAAATGCAGTTTTCAATGTTCATTTAGTGCCATGATTGTTTTAAGCACTTGAAGAATGGGAGTAGGGTTTATTACTTTCATATGTGTATCCACTTGGTATCTTTTAAGAGAGAACAGGGTTTGACTAGAGTATAGCTCTCATAACATTTATCAAGCCCAAGAATAACTTCAGTTTGCTTTTGCTTTGGATACCTCTGAATGCTTGTGAAACTTAATTGACTGAAATTATGGTTTGGTTTGGTTTTTTTCTTTAAAGACAGAAAGGGTATGTGGGGGTGTCCAGTATGCTCTTTTTACTTGTCGTACCACTTCGGTGGGAGAGGAAGCTTGGCTCCACTTTCACACATTCCCCCCAACCTTGTTTGCTTGACCTGCATGTTGACTTTGTCTTCCAAAGGCAGAAACCCCTCAGGGCAAAGAACGTCCCTTGCTACTGTGCTTGTAAAACACCTGGCATAATGGGGCCACTTTCTGAATGTCACTGGCATGAAAACACCATTGGCTTTCCCGAGTTGTGAAAACTTGGATGGTGTTGGAGGATTCCCCGTGTCTGAAGAGCGAGACCGGAATGGGATGGCAGGTCAGGGCTCTGCAGCTGGAGCCTATGTAATGGAAAATGGCACGAGTCCCTGCCGGGCTGAGCTGGAATGCGGGAATTGTGGTGGCCTGTCGAGGTCTGCGGCTCGTTTAAACAGAGCTGAAACATTGTAGATTCATAAACCTTATGGGTCAGAAAGTTTACAACTTTCTTTCCTTACATTGAGTGAAAAGTCTGTACTGCAGCTTTTAGATAAACAGTTTAATGGTCAATGGGAATGTGACTGGGAAAGCACTGTTTAAGGCACAGTATTAAGATCCTCTGAGGCAAAGTAAATGTAAAAGTTAGGGGCTTATATATTTTGTCTTTGCAATTGTGTTGTTTGTTTTTGGTTTTGGTTTTTTTTTCTGTGTAGTTTTTAGTCATGTTACCTTACCTGTCTGGCAGTAATCAATATTTACAGTAACAAAGTCTAAATTGCTATTAGGAGAAGAGGAAAAAATGTTAAGCATTAGTTACTCCACTGCATACCTTTGGTGAGACTTACTTAAAATTATAGGTTCTGGATATGATGTTTTAGAGGCAGTTTCAAAATTTCCTGCATTTTTATTCTTTTCCTTTAAAAAGGAAAACTAAATGAAAAAAATAAGGATAGCAATATTTTAAAAAGGGATAGCAATATAATATTAGTATGTGGTCATGTAAAATTATGAATAATTAGTGCCCTTAATGAGGAAGCAAATTCTGGATTTAACAAAGGTGGAATCATATGTTAAATTTACAAGCTTCAATGTCTCCTTGCAATGCTGTCCTAGTACATGCATGTAGTCTTTGTTTTTATGACTCATAACTTGGGTCTTAGATCTTTTCCACTCCCTGCTTTAAAATAATTGTGTTACATGCTGAATTGTCACTCATGTACTGTTAGACAATCCAGTCTTGTGGAAAAAGGAATGAAGTTGCTTCTAGTCTGTTTTCAAGAATTCATTGAAGCAAACCAATTTCTCTCTAACCTTTTTCAGAATAGTCAGAATTCATAGCAGGGGAGAAAGGAGCAGTATCTGATTGGAATGGCTCTTAAGAAAAATGCCAAAGTTTGCTCTGCTGTCAATGTGAATTGTCGATGATCTTTCCCAGCAGACTCTATGACCAGTGAGAAACAGATCCATTTACTGTCTCTTACATCTTCATCAGGAGCAGTCTTTCTATGCATCCTGCACCAGGCACAGGGAGCTGCAGAGCCAACTGGGTGTGCAGGGATGTTGAATTAAACACTTCAGGGGCTTTTCTTAGACTGAAGTTTTAGGGAAGCCAAGCTCTTGGTTGTTGCCATGTTGTCTGTCTCTCTCCTGTCACCCACAAAAGATGTTTTAAAAGTTTGTTGGTCAGCTTCAGTAAAGTTTCACAAAAAGAGTAATGAAATCTAAAAAATAATGGTAGTTCTTGTAAGCAATATGGAAATGAGCAGAGACTTAAATTAGTGTCTCTTCCTGAAAAGTGGCTTTGGGTTAAGCTGAGAGGGTAGTGTGTTTGCTGGGGTTAGCAGTGCTTTATGAGGCCCCAGCAGCACAAAAAGGACCCTAAGGAGCTCAGGATGCAGTAACTCCCAATAATCTACTGTGAGATGGGCCTTGGTGGGATTCTTTGGTTCTGCAGGCCCTTGGATTATTTGATTGAAAAACATGTTTGCATAGTGTGAAAGTGGAATGCTGCTCTTCTGGTCTTTAGAATTGGTCTCCATTAATTGGAGAATATGGCAGAGATGTTCCTCCTCATTGCACACATTACCTCTTCTCCACCTGAATCTCTTCTCCCCTCTGTCTTGGCTATGCTGCCAGGCTCTGCCAAAAGCAATTGCTGGGGTTGCCTGTCAAACTTTAGCCGACAGGATTGTTGGAAACACAGGAAGTGATGTGAACACCAACTTTCTCACCTTTCTTTAATTCCCAGTTAGGGTACATGACTGCATTTTGCCCCGGCTCGTGTTGCAGTCGTGGCTGCAGTGCCACGTTTGTGTCATTCGGTGGCAGAGAGGACAAGGCGAGGTCTTCCCCTGGTGCTCTGACCCACATGGGCTCCCAGGATTGCTCAACAACCTGACATTATTGCTTTTCTGTTTGTTGGGTTTTTTTCCTTAATATTAATTTGAGATGTTACACTTGAGAGGCGGCGGGTGTTGGCCGAGTGGCGTAGGCCCCCGCCTGTGGAGCCGGCTCCTCCTCTGAGGACACCGGTTCGAATCCTGGAGGAACTCGCTGTCGCCGTCCGAGCGTGCTCGGCCGTGGCAAGATGAACCTCAGGAGTAAAGGGAGTGGGACCAGTTCTGCGCACACTGTGCCTCACCTAAAAAATCCATTGCGCAGGCTTATCCCAAGATCTTCGTTCGTGAAGTCCAGCCAACAACAACATGACTGCATTTACCAAAAAAATAGTATGAATTCCTCACAGAACAAAATGGTTGTAAGCTTAACTGTTAGAATTTGTATATGCGTGGAGCTTTCATCTCTATAAGGGGCTGTTGCCATACTTGGACAGTTTATATAGGAAAAGCAGGTTACACCTAATGGTAAAGTCTCCTACTTTCAAGTTTCCCTTTCCCTGCAGAGTTGCAGGCACTTGAGCTTTTGCTTTTCAATTTCACACCCAAACTTAATCCACCTTATCTCTAAAGTATAGTCAGATCTCTGTTACTTCATGGGCTTTATCAGAATGCACATGCCTGATTAGGAAGGGTAGCTATCTCTGGATGATTAAAACTTCTGATTCAGATCTCTTCAAACATGTAAGGATGAAAAGGAATTAGAGTTGGCTGTTTCAATGTTAATTTCATGAGCAACTGTAAAGAGATAAAAGGATTACATCCTGATTGACTTTTTTTCCCCCCTATGTGTTAAAAAGGTGTGTAAATTGAGACACAGGAGAGATGTATGAGGGAACATCTCTGCTCTGTTCAACATGCATGCAGGAAATACTTATAACTCTGGATGAATAGGTTATGTCACTGAAGCAGGCCGGTTTGGGTAGTAGAACCATTGTTAATTACAACCAGCTAACAGCCTGGTTACTGTAGTATGTCATGTAAGCACTAGGCAGCTGCTCAAGGTGAACTTTGAAAACTGGTAGGAGGAGGTGACATTCTCCACTCTTTCCTGCAACCTGAAGAAAAGAAGGGTGTTTGGGAGATGTGGGGCTCAGGAGAGCAAAGGACATGCTGGGCTCTTGGATGGGCACAGTGTGCAGGGTGGCTGGAAATTTTAATGTGCTCCGTGACAGATGAAATTTCACTAGATCAGCTGTAATAGCCTAAAACCAAAGCTGCATAACCTGGGATTGTATGACGAAGGTATGTGTTGTTGTTGTTGGCTGGACTTTGCGAACAAAGATCTTGGGATAAGCCTGCGCAATGGATTTTTAAGTGAGGCACAGGGTGCGCAGAACTGGCCCCACCCCCTTTACTCCTGAGGCTCATCTTGCCACGGCCGAGCAGCTCGGACGGCGACAGCGAGTTCCTCCAGGATTCGAACCGGTGTCCTCAGAGGAGGAACCAGCTCCACAGGCGGGGGCCTACGCCACTCGGCCAACGCCCGCCGCCTCTCAAGTGTAACATACAAACAGAAAAGCAATAATGTCAGGCTGTTGAGAAATCCTGGGAGCCCACATGGGTCAGAGCACCAGGGGAAGACCTCGCCTTGTCCTCTCTGCCACCGAATGACACAAACGTGGCACTGCAGCCACGCCTGTAACACGAGCTGGGGCAGACCCCAAAAGGTGGCAAAAGGTATGTGTATTGATGTGAATAAAGAACAATGCTTGCATTTTCAAAACTGACTTTTTGGTAATAGGTGATTCTGCTTAACTTTTTTGCTCTTCCCCAGACCAAATCAGTAATTACTATGTTTCCTGCTAATTTGTCTTACCTAATTTTGATTACATCTCTGAATGGTTTGACATGTCATTGAAAGAAATATAAATATAGGGAGGAGGAAGAGGAACTGTGCTGGTTTAGAGTTAAACCGGCAGGAGAAATGAATCCAACTCAGAATGGGATTGCAAGTCAGAATAACAATTTAATAAAAAAGATCACAAAATAAACTAATACAGAAGGAAAATATGTTTGACCCACAAAAACAGATGTGCAGCCCAGCCCAGTGGGGCAGGAGCAGAATGGGGCTCACCAACCCCTGTGCTGAGCACCACGTGACCCCCCTGAGTTCAAGGTAAGAAGAAAGGAAGAACCCTGCTGGAGAAAATGATGGTTGCAGTCCAGTGGCAGTCTCAGTCTGGTCGAGGCTCTCATTCTCTTCTGGATCTGACCAGAAGTCCAAGCCCCAAAACCCCAAGCTTATCTATGCTTGGGCTCAGATGGGAATACCCAGTCCCTCCCCCACGGTAGGGAGTTCCACAATGTATGATTTACTCTGTGAGGTCAATTGTGGCATATTTTTGGCATCCCTAATGGCCCATGAGCAGACATGACCCCTCAGGTGGGTATAAAGGTGCTGATGGCTGCCCAGAGAGGACTTATCACACCTGAGTCATTGGTGTGAAGACAGGAACACTTCCTTATCTCACAGAAGTTCCTAAACACCCAGCTTGTAGCATGAGGGGTCAGGTGTGCCCTGGGCAGCTGCTGCCAATGGTCCATTGTGAGCAGTTCATGAGAAGAATGACAATAGAAGGTTTGGAATACACACTCATACAAGTTACAAACTGATCCTGGCTACTATAACCAGGACAGAAACCAACATAGCATGGAACGAACATAAGAAACATCCACCTGTCGTGTTATGGTGTCATTTATCTGGAGTGGTTTTATTAAGTATTGGATAAAGCCAATGAGACTATAGGGACTTCAGAACTTTGTACTAAGTGTTCAAGCCAAGACCTTAGGGCTTAACTGGCCTTTTATTTGCAAAACTCCATAGTGGTTTACAGAGCTGCAAGTGCAGCATGGCAACTGGGCATGACTGGAACGCTCGTGGTCTGTTTCCACAGAACAGAACAGAAATGAGCTGATGTAAATGCTTGTGCTTCTCAGTAGCTACTCCTTTGCATTAATTTAGGATTTATATTTAGTTGTAGTTGAACTAAATAGTCAAAAGGATCTGGATGGATTAAATTCCCTCAGTGAGAGGAAACTCATCCCAAATCAATAATGTTTCTCTTACCATTTGCTGCCTCCTGATCCCCTAGTCTGTTCTTTATCTCTTCCTATGTAACAAAGTTAATTGGGAGTTTTGTTTATACGAGAATTTATGTAGTGAATCTGTAAGAAAGAACATCTTTCACTGTGAAATTTTGCTGAAACTTTTTCATCCCTTCTTGGTTGACCCTGTTTTGTTTTCTGTGTTGGTTGAGAAGGGAGCCGAAACTTCTGATACCAGGATTCCCTCAAAGATCATACCTTTATGATCCCAGCTGTAGTTGGGGAAGTGGTGGAATCTTGATCAAAGGAAAGTCTGTAATCATCACTTTGCAGAACCATTAGCAACAGGGCAATCAAGTAGTTTACTGGATCTTGCCAAGTTTCTGCTAATGGATATGGAGGCTTGTAAGCAAGAAACAGTCTTTGCTATAAACTGGGAGGTGTTGGGTTGTCTGTCACAGCAAAACCACGGACAGCTTTTGTCACCTTGACATGATTTTCTGGAAACATCCTGTTGAATGTCAAGAGAGCTGTTTCAGTTCAACTTGCCACCCAGAATACAGAAAGCCTGTATGGTTCATAGCTATTTAAGAGAGAATATTTTGGAGGTATTAGTCAGTCATCTATTTTCAGGACCCAGTTTACATTTATCGAATAACTCAGTGATACTCAATTAACCCAGTAACTTTGTTACTGATCTAAAGATTTATTCCACCTCCCTGTCCCATAATTTCAACATGTTCTTGCAAATGATTTATTACTCACATGAGGCTGGAGTAGTGGTGGGAGAAAGGGTGTTATTTAGAAACTGGCTCCAGAAGTAAAGTGTATTTTCTCAAATTAAAACAAACTGCACAGTGCTGCCAATGGCCCCATTCCAACAGAGGTAGGTGAGGAGGTTTAAAGAAAAAATGTGCTTTGTTGCAAAGGTCATCCTCAGATTATGGAATTTGAAATAAAACCAGTTGCATCTTGAAGGCTCAACTTTCTGTTTTGCATTACCACCCATAGACTAAATTAATTTTCAAAGTGTTTATAAAGGTTATTTTGAAGACAGTCTACTTCATTTGCAGCAGAAGTGTATAGGTAGTCTGAGTGTTTAAAGCACTTTTCTCATAAGATGCTCCTCATGTAGACTGTGCATAGACTCCAGTTTTGGGGACTCATGTGAGCCATAATCTGTGTTAGAAAACAGCCATTAGAAATAAATACCTTTTCTTTACATATCTTTAGGTACTGAATTTCTTTTTTAACGCATCTCCCTATATATTTTTTAAAATATATATATTTTGTAAGTTAGTGCAAACAAATAGTGCTGTGTGCAGTCTCTTAGAACAGAAATTAGTCTTATAATGCCATGACAGCTCAGTGATCATACATGTGGGTGCTGTTGTTGCAGACCCTTGATGCTGTTTGTTGCACTTAAAGAAATTGGTTGTTTAGCAGGATGCATATATGAGCGTGTTTTGTTGGTATGGGTTTTGCTTGCCTGTGATAATGGTAAAGCAATTAGGCTGACCTAGAATGTGTTTTTCCTATTGGGAGTGCCATAAATCAGAGCCAGATTTATTAAAAAGCTACTAATGTTTTACAAACCTGGTCATAGAAGATGGCAGGGAAGATAGCTTAATATGTGAAACAAATCACCAGTTTCATGATTTTTTCAAATCAGTTCACTGCAGATACTAATAGGTTAAGATATATTTAAAGGAAAGGAGGGTTCACTTGGAAGCATAGGTAATACAATACCAGACTTAGATGATTTGAGAATTTTGTGGTTGTAATTCATGTTGTAAAGATACTGAGGCAACACATTCCTAGGGAAGTGTAAGTAGAAAAGAAGAAACGTCTTTGAAAGGATGAATGCCCTAGAGGAAGTGTTGAAGAATCTAATCTTGAATAATCTCAATTTGTCTTGACAGAGGCCTGGAATAAAAATAAAATAAAAAATTGCTCCTTACACATATGATGACAGAGCTATTGGTTACATCTCTCAAAATCTCAGGTGTTTTGCACATTAGTTTCTTGCTTAATTTCGTGTCCCAGGTTTCAACAGAAGTGAGACCAATCTGTAGATAGCTGAGAAGAAAACTTTATTGTTGAACTTTTCCCACGTAGTCTTTTGCAAAGAAAGCACAGACATAAAATCCTTGCTTGTGCAGCTTCTTCATAAGGACTTCTCTGTTTCCAGCTGTGTGGATGAGAGGATCCAGAAAGCAGAGCCAACAATGTTCCCAAGAAATAAAGAATAAGCAAATGAAACTAAATACTTGATTTCCCTTTCTTTCCCACCCTCTCAAAGAATGGCTTAATCTGAGAGGCATATACTGCCTATAAATTCAAAGAATGCTTCCTATAACAGAGTGGGAAACACTATGCTGTACAGAAGAAAATGTAGAAAGTGAGAGAATTATTTTGCAAACCCTTCCTATCATTCAGTGGACACATTGAACAAACAACATCTGTGCTGCCTGAACAGGGAGGTTGTAAAGCAAGGAGGAGGAATCCCAGGTAACAGAATAGAAAATGACAGAGTCAAACCTTTGCTGTGTCTCTAGCTTTGGTTCTTTAGTGTAGATCTATGGCTCTGTGATGGGTAGTGCCTTAGCTTGTGTAACAAAATAGACTAGTTGTTTGTTTATCTGAGCAGGAATTGTGTTCATAAAATGTTTGCTCTAAAATCTGCTTGCTGGCTCTTTTTTTAATTAGATAAAATGGGCTGTTACACACTTTGCTATACTGCCTTGGTGTTTCTGCATTCACTAGTGATACAGATTTTAAAATTAAAGAATAGGAATAATACAGGCAATGGTAATGCAAACCTTGACAAAATAGTACATTGTCTTATACCTGAATAATTTTAATTAATGTCTTCAAACTGTAATAATAGTGAACATAGCATTTGGCAGATTGAGCACTTTGATGCTTCCAATTTCATGATGACAAAAAGGTGCCTCGTTCTGAACAAGTTATAATTACTCTTCCTTAGGTTAAAATTCTGCTCATCTCTAATGTGAGGAAGTAGCTGGGGATTTTCACCATGGTTTGCAACTTTGGCCCTTACTAGCTGACTGTTAAATGGTGAAAACAGTCAAGAAAACCCTGTAACATACTGGTTTAAGCAGCCGCCTCAGATTCTTCTTCGTACTGGTTTATGAAGGTGAAGTATGAGAATGAGCTGAGTCTGAAGTTTAGTGAGGCTAGCTAGCTTTTGTGAAAATGTGTCGAAGCATAAGTTTGTTGCTGAGGGTTTCATTGGGATTTTTTCATTACTGTGGGTAAGGCCAGTTTGAGCACAGCTGGTAGCACAGATGTGTGATGCAGTCCTTGTGAACGGGATGGAAGCCGGGAACTAGTCAAGCAAGAAAAATAAATGGAGCTTCAGCTTCATGGTATCTATTTGTGTCTAGAACAGTCTCAGCCTCGCATTTCATTCCCTTCATGCTTCATAGCTGCTGTTTCATGCTGATGGTGAAACAGCCAAGGAGCATTTTTGGTGGCCACTGGGATTTTAGATGGATTTATATACATTGCCAGTCATTCTGTTCTGTTTTTCCTGAGTGGTTTAATGCAGTGATGGGAAATGGTAATGAAAATGTTTGGAGCTATAATACTGCTAAGGCCTATCAACTGGTGCAGATAAAGAACCAGCAAGCATTAAAGGGAGTAGAGACTTCTGCTGGTCTGCTAGGAGAGTCGATGCTGGGTGAAGTCTTCTCTTGAAGTCCCCACTCGAGGGGGATAAGCCTTCACTTGGTGTGGGTTTGAAAGTTGAAACTTAATCCAGTGTACTGAATGAAATGTGTTAATTATGGAGCAACATACAAAGTAGTAATGTAGGATTTTAAAAGCAAACATTAATAAATGCCTACTGACACTCTTACTGAATTGAGTAAACATGACTTTTTCATAATGAACTCTCAGTATAAACCTACTGTAGAAGGAAGAAGTGTTCAGAAAGCAGTTTGCTGGGGTGGAGACAGAAAGATGTGCATGCTTTTGGTGTGGTGAGTGCTGTGGCTGTTTTTCTGAAGTCTGATTTCCACATTATTAGGAATGGGAAGAGGCATCAAAATCTTCTGATGGATGGAGGTAGAGAGAAATACCAGGTAGAGTGGGAATACATAGCCAGGCCTTGGCTGCTAATGAATGATTCCACAGTCATGGTACCTCTGGAAGAGGCACATGTACAGTTTCTCTGTTAAGGGCTTTCCTGCTGCCCCTCAGTGCCTCCCCATCTCCTACAACAAACGCTGTTTTCCAAGAACTGGTATGGGCACCAATGCCTACAACACCACATGTAAATTGAATACATACTCTTCCTCTCACAGGTGGATTTGCTGAATTCTCCAACTCTTTTCCCGGTCTCTGTGAAGGAAAATCTACACTCATCCCTACTTGCATTTCTCAACCTTGCCTACCTGTTTCCAACATTGGCCCAACTAGAATCCTGCCTCATCTCTATCTTGGGTGTCAACGAGATGCCCTCAACAAGGTGAGCATTCTAGGTGTCATGGGGTTTACTTGGATGTATCTCTGTCCATGCTTCTGACACGCTTTGTCATTGTAGCTATGAAACAGCTAAAGTAGATGCAGATAGCTGCCTGCATAAGCCATGGAAAGCTATGTGAGAACTAATTGTCTACAGGCCGTGTAATTAATCTGTGTATTGTGTAACATGAAACTTGATCTTCTTTCTACATCTCAGAGAAGATTATATGTATCATCTCAGTAATCTATCAATAACAGAAAACCATTACAGCAGGTCAGGTACTTTCCTGTGTACAGCTCTGGCTGGTTTGTTCTGGCAGGTCTTGGATGTTAACACCATTACATTAATGGTTACAGTAGGACAAAGGGTGATTGTCTGGTTTTTAGTATTTCCTTCCAGTGCTAGAAAAATACCACTTAAGTACCATGAATTGTAAGGGACTACTGCAAACAAATCTTTGTACACCTACTGAAATGTTCAGACCTGGACAATCAGTGAGGTTGTTTGAATTGTCTTTTGTGGTAGCACTGCACTAAGTTTATCCTACTGTTTGTAAGTACATGTACATTTAGTCATTTCTGCTTCTAAAGAATAGCCCAGAATATTATCGTATACTTAAAATAGTCAGCAAAGTCATCAAATATCTCACTTGTAGGATGCTGGACTATCAGATGTCTAAAAGTGCTTGTCTCAAATTGCTATAGGTCTGTATTCCTATGTATAACACAAATGTTTGCTTTCATGAGATCAACTCATGCTGCTTCCAGTCTTGAGTCTTGGGTCCCTCACAAAGGAATTTTTATTACTTCTCCTGCATGTGCTGTCTTGTGCCCCATATTATCTGACAGTCCTATTCATTATTTGAATCTCCAACAGTCTTTATAAGCTGGTGTTAAATACATGGATGAGGGAGAGGGAAGGAATGTTTCACCCTAGCATATTGCCTTAATTATGTGAAGCTTTTTGTGTATGGTTTTGTATCTATATACAAAGCTTAAGCCAGGAACTATCCTACATAGTCCTGTAACTGGATCACATTCACATAATTTGACCATTATGTTTTTCACTGTTTTCTTCTACTTTTACTTCCCTGTCTGGCTATTTTTAGATTTTTCACACTTATTTTAAGGGGATTTTTGACACCCAAGTAATTGTGTAGAAGGTACTGTGCTTTAATAGTGAGGGCAGAAATAGGAAGTATTGAGCAGTCATTGCATCTGCTTTGTCCTTTAAAATTATCCTTGTCTTTATTGCCAGGTAGCGAGTCAACAATTCAAACCTGATTCACTTATGATGGATGTCAGAGTAGCTTAATACTTTTCCTGCCACAAAAATAATTTGTGGTCCCCAGACAAAAGACAGAAGGAACTAAGTAATTAAAAGAAAAAGGAATTCTTTGCTTTCAGTTGTAGGGTATTAGATGTTGTTATGCTGTTTCAATGTGCAAAGGGCAGGTGGGAGGGAGGGGACAGCTTGTTCTTCTCTGGGGCCAGGGATGTGTTACTTTGTTTGGGATGTGCCTGGAACTCCTGTGCTGTGACTTCTAAGTGGTGCATAATCCCAGGGGGATGAAAGCGACTGTTCCATTTTCTTGCAGTAAATTGGTGCCCATTTATTGGGCACAGGCACATGGTACATGTGTCACACCAGGAATGGAATCCAAGTGGTAGCAGCAGTCAGGACTTTGATTATAGCACTGGAGGAGGCTAAAACCTCAACTACTGCTGGTGAGCTCTGAGTGTGGCAGCTCAGACCTGAGGGTGGCTCTATTGCCCCTTAATCTACAGTCTTGATTTTTCAGTGTGTCAAAGGAAGCGCTGCAGCTGCAGGTACTTTTGAATTAATGTAAGAACCCCAGGAGTTGGTTGGATTCGTACTTCTTCACTTATTCTTGGGAATGAAAATCAAAGATGACTATCCCATTCTGTATGGAGAGCCACAAAAATGACAGCATAGCACCTGCAGAAAGTTCACAAAGTTCTTACTGCCTGGTGTCATCCTTGACAGTCAGCCTTTTGGAAGTTCTTGCACTGGCAAGATTTCTTATTAGTTTCTAGGACAAATACACATTTTATGATTCCAGATCTACTTACTTTTTTATCTTTTTCCTCATGCTTTCAACAAACATGGGAAAGGCTTTGTTCTGGGCACTTCACTTGTTCACTGCACTGAAGTAGACCTTAGTGTGGGTGACCTATCCCACCTCTTCAGTTTCTGTGGTTACCTCTGGAAAATGCAAAATTAGTTCCATATTTAATATTGGAAAATATTAATAAGCTGTGGAAACAAATTACAACTTCTACCTCTTAGAATACACTTGATGCTTTCCCAAATGTTGGCAACTCCCTGTTTCTTGATTTAACTAAAAGTTACTGGTACCTAGACATTGGCACATTAGAAACACAAATAATGGATCTCTGCTGCTCTTCCTTTAACGTGGCTTGCTTCATGGGAGGCCTGTATCCTACACAGGGAGAGCAAGGAGGATGACTCATACTACATTGATTGCTCAGAAATACATGGTAAGAAAGCTGGGAAGTAATGAACATTCAAAAATGGAGGGCCAGAAACAAAAAAACTAGGGATAAGTAGCAAAGTTCTGTCTCTGTTGGGACAGTCAGGGATCTGGTAAGTGCTTAAATTTGCATGCCCTGGTTTAGTGGCCTTGCTGGGGATACTTAAGACAAGAAGCCAGTTTTCTGTTAAGACTAAAATAGCTGTTTCTATCCAAGTCTAGATTTTTGTTTTAAAAACAAATTGCTGAAAAATTCTAGTAAGATTCCCCAAACTATTAAGATGATATTGTACACACTGACCTTATTTTTGCCTTCAAATGCTGTGAGTTCTCATGATTCCTTCCATTCACCAGGCATACCGAGTTCTCTAAAATTAAATCGTCTCAAGAATATCTGCAAAAAGAATCCTTACTGCACTACTGTTTGACCTGATTATTTAAAGATGTGAATTTTCATCATATTTTATCAAGATCAGCCTATCTTTTCAGGATCTTTATAAGCTTATCTCTGAGTGCCTGGCTAGGGAAATGCTTCTCTTGTTGCAGGACAGTCTGTATTCATGACCTTTTAATATACTGAAGCTATTTGCCATTAATACCTCTGCTGATAATGCTTTATTTATGAAAGATATGCAAACACAAATGCTTTGTTATTATCCTTCAGCAAAACTAATGATTAATTCATGGCAGTCTTAGGAGGATTTTTATATTTTTTACAGATTTCTTTCTAAAGTCTGAAAATGTTCATAATATTTTTTTCAGTGTTGCAATACTAAAAGCTTCATAAAAGTTCAAAGAGAACAGTTTGTTTTGGTTTTGCGTCTCTCTGATACATTGTGGTTACCTCTGTGTGATATATTGGTGTCATTGAAGAGGGTATTTACTTTTACAGAAGTTACTCATTACTCTTCGTGAAAGAGAGGGAGACTAAATTCTAACTTAGATAGCAGTGATAGTGTCCTTTCTGAGAGTTAGTGTAACAGAAGAAAATCTGTATCGTGGTTATGGACCTGAATGAACCTCCTACTTACACATCTCATGGTTTGTACCAGCATTTAAACTGCAAAACTTTCTTCTCTCCTGCTTATATAACTGTTCACTTTGTTTCCTTCCAGACTTGGATTTTATTTCCTGGAACAAAGTAACATTTTAGGGTGCTCTTAATTTTCAGATTAAACCAGTAATAAAATGTAAATAAGCTGACAAAAGAGCATTTTACCTTCTTTTTACAAAGTTGTTAGTATTAGGATTTCTGGATCTTCCTCCCATCATAATTCACTTCTTCCTCTTGGGTGCCTTACAATGAAGGCACTGTTATGGGTATTACATTGGAGCAGGTTGCACAGGGAATGATTGATACTTTAGAACAGAAGGAACCATAACTTCTTTATTTAGCCTTAGTCTGAAAGACAAGCACTAAGATATTGGAGTGCTTTTTTGGCTTATACATTTCAGACTTGGTGTCTGCAGTCTTTTTGTTCCCATTTGAATCATGAATTCCACATCAAAAACCTTGCAGAACTGTGGAATTGTTATAGTTGGACTGTGCAGCCCACCAGGGTTTATGTTTTAAAACATTTCTTCTACATTCATTATTCCCTGCCCCCCTCCCCTTCTCAGTATTCTGAACAGAAATGCATTGTGGCAGTCCATTTGTTAATACCTCCATCACCTCCCTTTATACATGAGAATGTTCATGACCCTGCATGTACTTTTGTACTGGCTATTTCAGTTGTTCCTTCCTCACCTTCAAGTGGTGACAACAGGGAGTGAGAAGGTTTGGGGTCAGTATTTCAACGTAATGATCTAAATCAAATAATTATTTGACAGAAGTTGATACTGAAGAGCTTGGGAAGCTGGGAGGGGTAAGCTGTGTAGCCCATAACAATGAGGGAGGGATGCTGGGGATCAGGAGTATCCCTTGCACATGTGAGATACCAGGACTCTAGCTAGACTCCTGTGCCAAGAAACCCATTCCCATACCTTTCCTCCCTGGTTAATTCCAAATATTTCCCTATTCAGTTACAGCACTCCTGCTTTTAAACATGTCAGTGTATGAGAGCTAAATATAGCCAAGAAAGGTGCAACAGCACCAGCTGTGAAAGGCATGCAGGACTGAAGGGAGCTTTTGGTTCAGCTGGGGAGATGTGCAGGAAGGGTGAGGGTGAAATCAGTGGCATACTGGAATGTGTTGATGAGAAGCTGAGCTATACTGGGAGCATGACCCAGGAAATTAACAGGGCAAGAAGCACTAAGGCTGAGAACTTATCTTGACCCATATAGCCCTTGGTTTTTCTTCTTATTTTTTTTTTCTTCTTTTTTTGACCATTGCCGCCAATTGTATTTCTGAGTATTTGCTTTGTGCACAATTGTTCTCCACCCCCGGCCGCCGCCGCCCCTGCTGGTGTGTTTACAACGTAATGAATGTCCATTAGTTTAAGATGCCCACACCTCCAATCTCTGAATGTGCTAATATGAGTGACTTTGGATGAAAGTTTGGAAGAGCTGATCATTTTTGTCCAAGCAACACAATTCAGCTCATTAGCAGAAGTTAATGTAAATTCCCATTATTGGCTGGACTTTATGCACTTCCCTCTGCAAATGCAGATTTGCTTCTCCCCTGTAGCCTTTTGTTCCCACTCAGCATTTAATTTATGCATTCATATAGGGGTACGTGTGTTCATCCCTTCTACACACATCATACCATACATGTAGTGTACCTGTGTGTTCAACATTATGGATTATTTAGATGGCTCTGATTTGAAAAAGATAAGAGTTCTGGCTTCTCTGCTAAATAAGCATATCCCTATTTCTCCTCACAAAAAGAATCTTGATGCTTGCAGAAAAAATGAATATGAGGAAGAAGCAACCATTTGGCTTTGTGACTGTATTTTCTTATTGGTAGATCTCCAGTTGAAATCTGCAGCGCATGAATCTAGTCATGCTACTGTTCCCATTGACAGACATAAGCTTTCCTTTTTCCATAACTGCTATAAAAGCAAAAGGATTAAAATAAAATATTTTTGGCTCTTTTTTTTTTTTTATGCTTATTTTCAGATATGAGTTTATATAGAAATCTGGTCAAAAGCTCCCCAGTGTTTATATTCAGTGTAAGTAGTGTCCAAGCATAGTATTGCCTGTCACTTACTGCCAAATCCTATCTGAACCATGAAAGTTGGATCAATATTACTCTAACATGCTGAATTGCTTTTCCATTACAAGATGCTTACTTGGAGGGGACTGGATATTTTTTGGTAGAGCCATCTAGTTTTTCCAGTACTTGTTTCAGATGTTTTTTGCATTAAGGTACTTGCTGTATCACATACTACTTTGCACAACTCTAAATACACATGAGTATGGCAAGATGCAGAAAAGAGGAGTAATTTTTTTATTTGCAGTCATGAAAATTGACTCATTTAAAAGCACAGTTGACTCATATATTGAGTCTCTTTGCTTGGTCCTGTGACAATTTTCTGAGATGTAAGAGGCCTTGAAGCTGAAAAATGAAATGAAATGAAAAATGAAATCTGAGCAACTAAATTGTAAAGCACAAAGCGGGACTCTTGTAAAATGCCTGTGAGTGCTGTGTGAAAATGATTTAATTCAAGATCTTCAGCTCTTTCTCTCCAGGTTTTGAGAGAGTTTTTCTCATTCTCTTATTAAAAAGAAGGTCCTGGACTTGAGAGACATCAATTTAATTTCATATTTCTCACCAGTATCTGTGATGGGACAACCGCAGTCTTAGATATGCGATCTGGAAAAATATTCAGGTCAGCATGCGGGAAGTGTTTGTTGTCAGCTTGAACAGTGAGAACAAAACAGCAAAAAATTCATTCTCTTGGAAGTGATGCCTCAGAGTAGCAGAAGGTATTCTACCATTATTTCTCTTCTTTAACTTTGTTTTTATGGGATTTGCAGTCCAAATGTTATTTGCATGCACTGGATTTCTCATTAAAAATTGTTAAAAGCTGAGGAGTTATCTTTTTCCCCAAAAAATGTCCCTTATACAATTACAGCAATTCCAACACAGATTTCTGTTTGATTTTTAGCTTTACAATGTGCCAAAGATACCACTTGACTTCTCTAGGCTTAACCTTTCTCTCTTTCTTAGGAGCTGATGCAGCAGAATTATATTGGCTACGTACTGAATGCCAGCAATACTTGTCCAAAACCTGATTTTATTCCAGAATCCCATTTCCTCAGAGTGCCTGTGAATGACAGTTTTTGTGAGAAAATTTTGCCTTGGTTGGATAAATCAGTCGATTTTATAGGTGAGAAGAAAATTTTAAATTCTCTCTCTAAGACAGTTTTTGGATGCCTCTATGTGTCTTCCTTGCTGTTATGGCTCAAGAAGCCCTGAATGCTTTCTGGGTGGTATGAAAATACCCTCGAGATCTTTGTACATAATCTGCATCACTTTATAAGCGCAGAAGCAAAATAACATTCTGCCACTGCATGTTCCAGCATGACAGAACAAAAACACTTAAGAGCACAACTGCTTTCAGGCAGCCTAGTAGAATCCTGATGAATGTCTGCAGAGAGTGCATTAGAAATTTGGACACACAGCTTCTGTTTTCACCTTTGAGAAATGAGCTAGCCAAATTTGAATTGGTCAGATTGTTCCATCATGAATGCTTGCTTTTTACTTGTATATAAAATGAGAAACCTTTCCCAGGCATCTAAATAGGGTGTTTTACATGCACATTAAAATGAGGTGTGCTGTAACTACGGTATTTTTCCTGTGTTGTCATGCTTTTTCTATACTCAGTGCTGTACAGTGCTAGAGAAAGTAAGTGATTTTTGTTAAAAGCTTCCATGAGATTTGTAATTAGCAGTTAATTTGGAAGTTTTGAATAATTTTAAATAACATTTCTTTCTTTGCAAACTTTTCATCATGGTAAAATCCTACTGGCTTTGACTCTTGCCAATTCTTTGCTGTGCAGAAAAAGCAAAAGCATCAAATGGCCACGTGTTAGTACACTGTTTAGCTGGGATATCTCGCTCTGCCACAATTGCTATTGCATATATCATGAAGAGAATGGATATGTCCTTAGATGAAGCTTACAGGTAAGGAGAAATTTTCTTTTCATACTAATTCTTTTCCCTATTGGCTTGTTTTATAGTGAAGGATAAAATGTTGTATGACCAAGAGTAGAAGCAGACATTTTACCTGGTAGTTGCCTGGCCTCTGTACACTCTTGTTTTAAGCACAGACTTCCTCCAGAAACAAATCACATGGCCAATTGCCCACCTGCAAAATGCTGATGTTGGGTTTTGCTCCAAGTAGGCAATTACATGGAACATAAACTGCCTATTAAAATGTATGTGTTTTGTCCTGGTTCCAGTCAGGACAAGGTTAAATTTGTGGAAGCCTGGAGCAGCCATGGCCAGGACCTAGAGGTTATTCACTACCATGTGAGGTCATTTTGCAGGGGCCAGGGAAGAGTGGTATTGGTGTTGCTGGGGGTTTCCCCTTGGTGGTGAGCAGTCCATGTGAATTGCTTCTTTCTTGCACCCTTCTGTCATTAGTATTGTCACTGTCTGTATGTTATCGCATTGGTGTTACCAGTAAATTGTTCTTATCTCAAACTGATCTTTACCTTTTGTGCCTCCAGTTCTCTTCTCCATCCCTCAGCGTGGAGTGGGAGGCTGGGAGCCAGCAGTGCATGGTTTTGAGAGTCTCAGTTGGAGCGCTAAATTGGGGGGGTACCACAACAGTGTGTATATATATATATGTGTATATATATATATATATATATATAGTATATATATACATACATATATACACACAGAGAGCTATAGCGTACATATAACAGTATCTGAGTATATGAACCAGAAGGAGAATGGAATGGATAGGGTTACAGAAAGAGAACTGAGGGTTCCTTATGACAAATGCTAGGCTGGATCTGTTGTGACTGCATTTTGGTATTTAGTAATGCTCACAAAGACCCAGCTGCTAGTGAAAAGTCTCAGAATTAAGAAAACTTCCTTTTTGCTGTCAAAGGTAATCAAAAATTATGGGACAAAGTATTTTGAAGAATTATCTCTTTGTAGCACTTTGTAATGTTTATGGAGACCCCCTTCCTCCTCCTCCTTTTTAGCCTTTCAAATCCCATTTTTTCTATACTTGGATTGTGGACACTTAACTACACTCCAGGCAGCTTGGTTGCAGTTTACCATGATTTCTGTATTAAATTTAACCAACTGTTTTGTTGTGTTGTACAGAAAATGATCATCTTTTTGATGGGCTTTATAGGCTCATTGGCACAGCTGGCACATCACTGTAACATGTTATACATAAGCAATTTGAGTAATTGCACTGGAGCAGGTGGGGAGGAGCACCTTCGAAATCATGTTTGTTTTCTACCAGCATCTCTAAAACAGCGATGAGGACAGAAGGACGAACATGATGAAGGAATGTTCCTTTGTTGGAGCATGATTTCTATAGGACTCTTTCTTTTAGGCTGATGAACATATGCAGTGGAAAAATAGCATGTAAGAGGTGCCTGAACTATAGCCCTCTCCTGTTGTCTTCAGGCATTTCTCACATTTATTTCCTTACTTGAGCCTGCTGACAGCTTGGCATTGTGCAGTAATTTCAACATGAAACAGGTTTGGTTAAGAAGCATAGCTAAAAACTGTTACTCTGTTATCCAGGTATAGATAATATGACTGAATTACAGTGGATGTGGATAGATACTCTGCAAGGTGTGAGCTCGGTGAAAAAAGGCCGCCTCATCTCAGGCTGTAGTGGTCTGGAGATCAGAGCTGTAGAGTACTAAAAGGTTCTAAAATGCTCATACTCAGGGAACTGCTAAAGTGCTGCTTCTAAATTCTTCGTCTACATTAAATTCCAGTTTGTGTCTAAAAGCATGAACAGTGTAAGGGATTAATAGTACTAGGTGTATTTCTCTTTGCACTTTAGATCCTGAACAACTGCCGTGAAATTTAGATTAGATTTTGTTATATTTCCTATGGTATGACTCAGTGAGAACATTTCACTCACTGATTTGGGATCTCTTGTTGGTAAAGGTTTGAAGAAAAATGCTTTTCTTTGAATTAATGGAAGTCATTAGATAAAATATTTGATATTATTACAAAAATAAAAAGATGATACTATTACTTGAAGTGAAAGTTGAAGAAATAAACTTCTAAAATCTTTTGTATAATGGGCTATTTAACAGAAATAATTATAAAAATTCAATTATACATGTTTTCCAATTGGAAAAAATAGTGTACGTTTTGAAATGAAAAAGTTTCATTTTCATTTTACAAAGCCTTAGAACTTGTCAGAGGGATCCAACATGCTGTCTTGTGCCTTTTTCTTTTTTCAAAAATCTTGTTTTAAATTTAACACTGCCCAACATTTTGGAGTAAGATGAGGCTGAAGTGGTAAAAACAGAGTACTGGAGAGGGTACCAAAACAGGCAAGAAGGACCTTGCTTTAAATAACTAACCCAAGTACAACTGACTTTGACTGAAAAAAAAATGAATGAAGACTGTATGAATTCCAGTGAGTGAGTTGCTTACACTGGACTAAAAACCCCCACACTAAAGGCTAAGAGGGCAAACTAAAGATGCTCTCCTCAGGACCTCAGGAGACGTACTAGATTCTCCATTTGGCAATATTACACTTTATGGTGGAAGTTTGTGCAATCTGGTATTCCAGGTTATCATGTCAGCTGGACTATTCCTAGTATCGTTTGATCTTTGACAAATTTTAAAAAATAGTAATAGAAAATGCAAGTTTTGTTTGAGATTTTTCATGTACTTGCCTGCATTTGTGCTAGTATATACACATATACAACAAGTACACCTTTCCATTTTTCTCATGCTGGTTTTAATGACTGCATGCTCATCTTCTGTTCATTTCCCCAGAGAGATTTTATTTTTAATAATATTTAATTGTCCTAGTGACATATGTGTGTTTGTGCTACATTTAGCTCCTCAAGGTTTCTTCCCTCTTTAATTCTTTTGTCCAGGAATGTTTCTTTTAAAAAACAAAAAAAAACCCAAACCAACAAACAAACAAAAAACCCAAACAAACAAACAAAACCCACAAAGCCAGAGGAGGAATTTGAGTAGCTTTCTGCTTTGCAGTGTGTAACAAGCAGGATATTTATTTAGCTATGTTGCAAAGCAGGCAGGTAGGAAATACACTTTTGCATTTAACTTTAAAGTAAATTACATAATTTCTACTACTTAAATCTTTCATATATTTAGAATCCTGGTTCAGCAAAACATTTTCAGTATCTTTGCATCTCCTCCATGTTTAACCCAGTACATGAGTGCATGCTTGGATTGGCACAGGTGTGGCTGCCTCCTGCAGGACCCAAAAATAGGTGAACTCTTCTAGGGATTTGGCAGTCCTGTTGCCTTTTACTGCTGAACATCTACAAGGCTTGAGAGAATGTTTTTTGGTTTAATGCTGCATTTGCACCTTTCTGTTTTTCATTTTGATTATCATATCAATACCAGTCACCAATATCATGTCAATACCAGTGTTATGTAGAAATCACTGGCACTTGCTGGATAAGGTCAGAATATATCAGGGCTCTTTGTCTTGCCAAACAGTGATAAACAGGGTACTGCACTCATCACTGCAGTAACAACAGCATGAGAGAGGTGATAGGCACATGTGATGTTATGCCTTGGAATGATGGGGAAGATGTCCACTCTCTGTAGTACATGGGAAATGGTCTCCTGGCTAAAGCTCAAATGTTCATGCAAAACTTGAGAAGCTCTTGACTCTAGTCAGAAACCAAGGTAGCAAAGGTCCCAGTGATGAATAAGGAAAATGATGCACTCAAATCACATGTGGACTTCATGAAGAATTAAAAAAATGCTTTCTTCCCTGCTCACTTTTTAGCCACCATTAAGTAAACTACAGAGAAAATTGAGAGCATCCAGCATTATTTTGCTTAAAACTGCCTCCATCCTCAAATTACTTGTGCTTGATTGAACGTTAGTCCAAGCTAAGTTAAGAATAGGCTTTAGACATTCACAACAATCACTTTAGCGTTATCTTAGGTCTGAGCAGCAGCTTTTTTAAGTAATTCTTGGTTTGTTTGTCCCTTCTTACCAGATTTGTGAAAGAAAAGAGGCCGACCATTTCTCCCAACTTCAACTTTCTGGGACAGCTTTTGGACTTTGAGAAAAAGATAAAGAACCAGAGTGGTCAACCTGGACATATTAGTAAGTTAAAACTTCTGCATTTGGAAAAAAGCAGTGAGCACATGCAGGTCCCGGAAGGTGGGCAGAGCAACCTCTCCGTGAACCAGCTCTGCATTACTGCTACCTCTGAGACTGTGGAACAGAAACCAATGGACTGTGGCAGTGCACCATGCGGGCACTTGTCCCCTGTGGAAGATGGCTCACTGGTACAGGGCATAAACGGACTGCACATCTCCCTGGATAAGGTGGAAGACAGCAACCGGCTGAAGCGCTCCTTTTCTTTGGATATCAAATCTGTGTCCTACTCAACAAGTAGCAGCTGTGTCACCGCATCAGTTCAGAGCTTTGCCTCCTCTGAAGACACGCTGGAATACTACAAACATGCAACTGCTTTAGATGGTAGCAGCAAGTTGTGTCAATTCTCTCCTGTCCAGGAGGTGTCAGAGCAGACTCCAGAAACCAGCCCTGACAAAGAGGAAGCAAATCTTCCCAAAAAAACGCAGAACACGTGGCAGCTGGATAGCCAGGGCAAACGGCAACACCTGGGGAGAGCCAGTGGCAGTACTGGCACTCAGCGGTCTCTCCTGTATCCCCTCCACCGGAGTGGGAGTGTGGAAGACAACTACCGAACGAACTTCTTGTTTGGTCTCTCCACCAGCCAGCAGCATTTGACTAAGTCAGCTGCTGGTCCGGGCCTCAAAGGCTGGCACTCGGACATCTTGGCTCCTCAGACATCGGCTACGTCCCTCACCAACAGCTGGTATTTTGCAACTGAGTCCTCACATTTTTACTCTGCCTCAACCATCTATGGGAACAGTGCTGCTTACTCGGCCTACAGCTGCAGCCAGCTGCCCACAGGCTGCGACCAGGCCTGTGCTGTGCGCAGGAGGGCAAAGCAGGGGGACCGAGGGGACTCCAGGAGGAGCTGGCATGAGGAAAGCTCTTTTGAAAAGCAGTTTAAGCGCAGAAGCTGCCAGATGGAATTTGGGGAGAGCATCATGTCAGACAACAGATCCAGAGAAGAACTGGGGAAAGTAGGCAGTCAGTCAAGTTTTTCAGGCAGCATGGAAATCATTGAAGTGTCGTGAGGGGCAGCAGGCCTGTATGAGTGTATCAGTTGCTTACCCCTCCAGGCTGCTCCCCCAGCACTTGAGAGGCCCTTATAAATCTGAAACTGTGTAAAAAGGTGGGGGGAGGGAAGAACCATGAGGCTTCAGTGTGAACACAACAAAAGGTTAGTACTGCAAGGAAATGACAACCGAGCATCTGCCCAAGAACACCATGTACCACTGGGTTTTTCTCCTCTCCTTTCCTGAAGAAGGGCAGAACACTTCAAAGATCTTTACCTGATAGAGGAAGCAATTATATGCAATGGATTGCACAGTATTTTAGTGGTTTTTAGAAAGGAAGCTCTTTTGGTATCAAACCTGTTCTCTGGTTCCACTGAAACACGCTCCTACCTGTCAAAACTAGTTTTGTTCTTCCCTCCTCATAGCCCACATCTTTACCAGTGCACCTTAGCCCTGACACTGAGCCAACCTCTGGAAGGAGACCTTTTTCCTGTAAGAAAGGAGACTGGGAGCAATTCCAAAGGGCATAGGGACTGGTTACAGCAAGGCTTGTCTGAACACACAGTTCAGACAAATGTAAATATTGATGTAACTATTGTTCTAATGGATAGGCTTTAGGTGATTCAGTAGAGAGCTGCTTCAGAGGAAAAAAAAAAACAGTACCTCAAAAGTATAAAAAATAAACTAGGGCTTTGTGGCTGCTACATGGTGGTAGTCAGTTCATAAGCAATGTGAAAGAGTGATAACTAGCTACATAAATTTTTTTTTTTTTTTTTTTGAAGCTGTCTACGCACAAGTGTTTCAGTTGGCTCAGCAGCAATTCATAAAAGATGAATGAACCATACTTAGGACTGTTTCTCCCAGTCTTTTGATACAGTGTTTGTATTTTTGATATTAAGCTGGCTTCTGGGAGAGGGTTAGCTGCTTTGGCTTCTAAACTGTAATGGAGTGGTTGATAGATAGGGTTGCAAGCAAGAGAAGTGGCTGGTGCAAGTGGCCACAGTATGCTTTTCTTGCCAGGTAATAATTCAGTAGAAGGCTCTCAAAGTTTTGTGGGTGTTTGGTTTTTTTGTGTGGTTTTTTTTGGGTTTTTTTTGTTTGTTTGTTTGGGGTTTTTTTGTTTGGTTTTTTTTGGGTTTGTTTTGTTTTGTTTTTGGGTGGTTTGTTTTTGTTTTGTTTTTTTGNTTTTTGTTTT
Organism: Formicarius rufipectus; assembly: GCA_013399695.1. Lineage (NCBI taxonomy): Eukaryota > Metazoa > Chordata > Aves > Passeriformes > Formicariidae > Formicarius > Formicarius rufipectus. Next base: position 34,100 of record VXAU01000421.1, on the reverse strand, counting down.
TTTTTTTTTTGTGGTTGTTGTTTTTTTTTTTTTTTTTTTTTTTTTTTTTTTTTTTTTTTTTTTTTGTGTGTGTGTTTTTGTTTGGTTGGTTTTTCTGTGTGTTTTTTTATGATAAAAATGGTGTGGGCTTTTATCCTTAACTGAGTAGGATAACCATTTAGGAACTGCTCTTCATATATGGTCCCAGTCCTATGTGGAATCGGGGCAATGCAGGTGGTTGAGTTTTATTCCACCCCAACATGGATTGGGACTGGCTTCTCATTAGTTTTGCTGATTTCATCAGATTAAGGAAGTCTGGCTGGCTGCCCAAGGAAAACAGAAGGGGGTCTCCAGTGTGAAGTGTGGTGTGAAGGAAAAGCGGTTTGAGAAGAGACATTAATGGAAGCCTCTCACCTCCCACACTCATGGCTTCAGAGGAACTTGATCCTGGCCATTGTTCTCTATTGCAGTGTAGGCTCTTGGTTTCCCAGCATGCGGATGGGTGATTTGTCTGCAGATGATCAAGGCTGTGCCATGTCCTCCCTCATCACCGCAGAGAAGACATCAGCTGGAGGAGGTGTCAAATCTCTGCTCAAGGGGGTGTTTGACTGGAGATTAGGCATGGCCCTTCTCATGTTTTTGACAGCAACCCAGCTGCTTCCACTCCAGCTCCTGTTTGCACAGTACCTTGGCTGCCTTGCTCATGTGGGTTCATGTGCACACGTTGCTGGAAGAGATTTATGGTCAGCAAGGGGTAGTACAAGAGGCACTGTGTAAAGCTTCATCCTTCTGCTCTGAGGGGAGCTGCATATATGTTACCCTTGGTCTTCCCCAGAACCCCTCAGAACATGTGTGTTGAGGGGAAACTATATTGTTTTGTCCCACTTCAGTGCAGGCAGCTGAAAATTATAAATCATATGTAACACTTAACCCTGGCCAACAGCTTTAGAAAAAGAATTTATTGACAGCAACCAGAAGCCCAAATTCAAGTCAGCAGCTTGAGTTATGGTAGGTTTTTTTACTGTAAGTTTAGCTAGTTTGTAACTCAAATCTCAGGTTTTACTATATTGAAAAGTGGAGAAGATTTTGTCATTGTTTTGGATAGGATTTGACTTTAATTTCCTATAGTGGACTGTTGAAAATAGCACAGAAAGCTACAGCATTGATTAACTTGATCCTAAAAAGTGCAAGTGCAGGGAGAGCCAACACCAGAAGTCACTGACTCCCCAGAGGTACTGTTTATGCCACGTGTATGAAATATTGGAAAAACGGGTAGCCCAGGCACAGGACAGGTTGACATCACACATCAGGTCTTGGCTGTTCATTAAACATACTGCCACTTTTCTCTGTTTACACATCAAGTGAAAGCAGTTGCATTATAGCTATTTTCACCATGCATATACATATACACACACACACGCGCATATACTATGTGTGTGTGTATACCTATGTAAACAGTTTAACAGTGGTCCTCTCAGTCAAATTTCAGGAAAAGTCCATGTCTGTGATACAAACCAGTGAGTGGGAGTTAACATGTAGCAATCCCTGGAGAGAGAAATAGATTCTTTCTGTCTTTCGTGCTCCTTCAGACATGTGTGTCCCCCCTTCTCTTTATATATGTTTGGGGCTTGCTTGATTTCCTTCTGAGGAACTGAAATCTGGTGTTGTGGCTCCTCGTGATTCCAGTACATTCTGGTCCCTTACAATCAAAGTTGTAAGTTTGGTATTTTTAGGGAATGGGTTCCCACAGGAGGAAGTCTTAACCCCATGTCCTGCACAGGGTGGTGCCTTGGCTCCTATCTGAACTAGAGTCCTTCCCATGAACAATACGGAATTGGTTTGTAGAAGTCTGGAAAGCAAAGTAAAGGATGTGAGAGGGGAAACATGTACATGTTCAATATGAATATAATGTATGGCATTTGGTGTATGGCATACTTGGCATATTTGGTTTATGGCAAGCTGTTCAAATGGTTCAGAGAGATGTGAGTTTCTCATCTTGTTGTGTCATGAAGATTACCTGTATGTATGATGAAATAAAATCAGAAATGGTACCTGTTTATAAAGAATGGCTGAGGAAGGAGTTGTGGAGTGTGCACTTACTGCCTGCAGTGCGACCTGCTCCCCAGCATGCAAGATGAACAGTAGGCTTGTCCTTTATCATACACACCCTTCTCTGTGGCTGTGCCTGCTCATGAATGATATGGCACGAGCTGCTTTGCACCATTTGTCGCAAGCAGCAGTGATTTTACAGCACTGTTAACCCTTTAGGCCTCTTACCTGTTCCTGTTTACTCTGCCTCTTCTGCTCCCTTGAAGTTCAACAGTGGCACTTCTCTGCATTAACACTTTACAATATCTAATACAGTTGTGAGTAACCTGTTCCTCAGGCAGCTGTGTTAGTCTTGTTCAAGCAAGTATTTCAAATTGATTGTTACCTAGAATGAATTCCCTGTTTTTTATTTGCCTCCTATACTTCTTATTTGAAGAATAATGTAATTATTTCTTTAAATACTTGGTTTGACTCATTCTGACAGTCTTGAAGCATGCAGAGCAAGTTCTGCTTGCTGAGCCTGGAGTAGGCCCCTCACTGCTGCTTCAGAGAATAGCTCATACAAATTACAATGCTTGTGTAAGAGCATCTTCAACCTTGGGTGCAGCAGCAGAAGCTTTTTTTCTTAAAAAGATAATTTCAAAGCATGATTCCAGAAAGAGAATCTAAGAACCATCAGACAGAGCACAAGTAACAACCTGTGTGAGTTTATGCACTTACTTTCTACAAACAAGATGTAGCAACTCTTACACAGAAAGCTGCATCCATTCCACGGCAAAATAAGAACCATGCAGATTAAATGTCATGAGCTGCTTAGCGTACAAAACCAGATGACATGACAATCTTAAGCTTTAGTTGCTCTAGCTTCCTGACCTTACTCCAGAGTGCACTTCTGATCATAGTACCTCTGTTCCCTCAAGTTCTGTTTTTTGAAGCATGCACTTCAGCTTTCACCACTCCTTTGTGCCTGCCTTGTAGGATTTGCTCTTGTTTCTGTTCACTCCATTCTCCCATGCTTGCCCCTGCCAGTAGACAGCTCTGTGAAGAGACAGTCTAATGTCATCTCCAGTCAAAATCCAAGGGGTAACTGAAATATGTCTCATGCATGTCATCAAGACTTAATTTTTATTTCATTGACTGGCATTACTAGAAGGAGGTCTCTGAGGTCACTTAGCTCTTAATGCAGCCATCAAAGTGACATTCCTAGAGTGAAGTGGACCGAAAATAGAGCAAACCTTCCCCCACCAGGGATCACATACACCTACTTTTGAGGCGGCTGGGGAAGATAGAAAGCAGAAATGTGGTAATTAGGTGAGCTGCTCTCTTTATGAACTATAGTCATCAGCTTGCTGCTTAGTAAGCTTTGATTCACAGCACAAGTTATAAACTGATTACTACCAGAAAGTGGTGGTATGAAGAGCCAAGAACAAGGGCCTGGAAGTTCTGGGGACAGCACTGGGGTCCTATTAAGACTGTTACTGTCACTTTTTAAATCCAAAATTACTGAAATTCAACCAAACTCACTTGCCTGACATTTTAATTAGCAAGACATACACCTAGTGAACCAGTATTTAAGTTTCTTAGATAAAAGTAGTTTTCTAGAACTTTTAGACATTTTAACATTGTAACACAGAATCACTCATATATACAAATCCACAACTGAGAACTGAGGTACTACCGTGTTCCTAATACATCAGCTTTGCCTGGCAAAAACACTTCCTTTTGAACTGTGCCTGCGGAAGACTTTTTGGCCCTCAGGTCCAAATGGTTGCTCTGAGACAAAATGAAGTGTTGCTGCAGTAAAGCCTTCAATTAATTCTGCACTTCAAGAATATTAACATGAACTGCCATAAATAGAAAAGGAAAGGGAGCTATTTCTTGCCTTCAGCTGCTTTTTACAGGGGCCCTTACCACGCTCCACTGCAGGACAAAGCCAAAGTGTGATACCCTACAGGCAATGACAACACTGGGGCATCAAATCACTTCTAAAAAAATCCAAACAACAGCAAAACTGAGAACACCTGTAAGTTTGTCTCTGTTTTTGGTTGGGTTTTTTGGTTGTTTTTTTGGTTGGTTTTTTTGTTCAGCACTCCCCGTGCAGGTAAGAGTCCATTTTCCCAATGCCAGTGTTTCTGCTGCAGGTGCATTCACTTTCTTGCCTCTAAACCACTGATTTTTCCTTTTTCCTGCATGAAACAGCTCCGTCTTGGGATTCCCTAAGCTCACCAGGTTTTCCAAGAGATGCCTATGGCACTCCAGCACTCCAGCCACCTCCTGTGGAGGGAAGCGTGTATAGTGGTGCTTTGCAGATTATGGGTTGTTAATGCCTGTTGATAATCAGCTCTGCAAAATCGGTGCAGGGAAACTAGGATACACCTGTAACAGGGCACTGGAAAGTCCGCTCAAATTCCTCTCATAGGTTAGCAGTTCATATAAAGAATGTTTTGACAAAAACAAAATCCACATTTATTTCTGGCTATGTTACTGTCCTATTGTGTTTCATTATTGTCATCGTATTTCATTACCTTCACAGCATCCTTACAGGGTCAATACTCACTCTCCATCTGTAAAATACAAAACTTTTAAAATACCAAGGCAGCTGATATTAGGAATTGCCCTTTGAATGCTTTTCTTCTCTCATGCCCTAGGATGATTAGTTCTTTAGATACGCTGGAGCACACTCATCACCACCTCACACCTGCCCTGGCTTTAGCAACTGTGGGGTGAGCAATTCTCCTTCAGAGAATCAGAATCACAATCACAGAATATATGCACAAGAATCAAGTCCTGCTCTTTAAGTGAATGGCCCATACAGCAATCAAACCCAGGATCTTGTCATTACTAGCAACATGTTTTAACCAACTGAGCTCAGGGCTCCTGTGGATCTGGCTGTCCCATTCATGCTCATCTTAATGGAACAAGTTCAGACCTAACTATGGCAGCTAAAAACAGGCCAACAGCCTCCACAGAAGTATCACAGACCAGCTGAAGGAAGCTAAACTTTGGCTGAAATCAGAGTCTGACCCATTCATTGAAGTGCAAAGAACTGGGAGGAGGAGGACGTCAGCCTGCCCTGAGGATGCCCAGCTCTAGCTCCTGTGATCTGACAAGGAACTGATGGTAAGGCATCTGTCAGGACATGGTCTCTATTTGACAGGGATATGTGTGTAGGAGGAAAGAATAAAAGAAACAGGACATGCTCTGCTGCTCATGTTTAGTCTCCTGCTCAGCCTTGGAAAAGCTGCTGGGTGCATACAAGGTGCAAGGGCCCTAACAAAACAGGCAGTGTTTCACTACCAGTGCTTTGCACAGGGAAGCTGCTGTCTTATGTCTTGAGTCCCTCAATCCCAGATCCTCATTACGTCCAAGAGGTTCCCAGCACAGAAGAAGTAGGCAGCATGCTGAACTACAGTCCCACCCTACTACTGGTGAGTCCCAAGCATCACTGCTCGCATCATGTATTTAAACTGTACATCAGTGCCAACCAGAATTGGGACAGTCTTGGAAGAAACCCCAACGTTTATTTTCATTCTGGGACACATTTTCTTACAGTCTCTGGACAGAGGAAGCCCCAGGCAACTGAAACCGGCCATCTCCACAGCACAAGGGTGGGTTCTGGGTACAAAGCAAAGCTAAGCCCTGTCCACAGACATCATGGTGAGAAGTTGTGCACTGGAAATTAAGAATAAGCAAGGCAATTGGAGAAACAAAAGATTTTGAAAAGAGCCATAGCACACATTTTAATGCTGAAGCTTTGGAAGATGTAGCATGTAGGGAGCTGAAAGTAGAGCAAATCTGTGAACAGGATAACCACCATAAACCACAGAGTGCTCAGCCCCAAGGCTGGTAATACACACTGGCAGCCTGGTAACGAGGGACATGACAGTAGTACCTCAGGAAACCCCTGGCACACAGAGAGAGGGGCTGGCTCATACAATGAATGGGCTTGTGAAAACGTATTCTACTAAAAGCTTAGAAGAGGGGAAAACACATTTTAAATATTTAAATATATTTAATTTAAAATACATACACTTTAAAAACACCAAAAACTCTTTTCTGTCCCCTTCACCAGATTTTAACAGAAATTGCCCCTGCAGATAGGTTGGCACTCTGGCACCCTGTCAATGCATGCAATTACAAAAAAAAAATGGAAAGAACAAAGCAAACCTCTTCCGTGCAGGTAGCACACTGACCAGTGTGGGATGCAATGAGCACCAGTGGCAGCACAAGGGGAGAGTTGCAACAGCAGAGTCAGGGAAGGACCAGAGCAGTTCAGGCCAGTGGGGAACCACAGACTCAGTGATCCATCCTCCTCCCCAGCTTTTCAGAAGATTGCATATCAGGCAGCTTAGGCTGTACCCTGGACCACACACCACCTCTGAAAGCAGAAAGGGGCAGAAATGTCTGGTTTTAGTGGAGCACACCAGGTTATTCTCTGTTCATAGCACTAAATTTGTGGTAGAAGTAACAGCCAGTACATTTGTGAAAGATACCTGAGGCCTCCTCTAAGTAAGTTTGGCTTGGAAAAGGAAATTCATAAACAGAAAGGTAATCTCACTCATACCTCCAATTTCTTGCTAAGCAGCATGAGAGTGAAACGACAGTCTCACCCTGAGCATCACCTGCACCTGAAGCTGAAAACAGCATGTAGAGCAAAGCCAAGAAGGAATAGCCAAGCAACAAACACCACCTCAAGAAGGTGTGGCAGATGTCTTCCCTCAGCACGAGGGCCAAAGATGTACAGTTAATGAAGGCCATGACAATGCTGTAAATAAAACTGTAAACCATCACTTGAGAACAGTTGGAGGGTGTGTGCTATCTTACAGTATCCATACAAGAGACTATTCTGTGGAACGGAGGTGAGGACATTTGAGCTTTGGGAGAGGTTCATCTTCACATTTCAGCTCTGATTTCTTTTTAGTTACGCTATTAGGCCTTTCACAACCCGCCCTTGCTGTTTCGAAAGCTCTGTGATGCCCAGCAGCATAGCCACAAACTTAAAAGCCAGTGCTCCTAGGAACAAGCATTTTCCCCCATTCTCTGCCCAATGCCTAGGTGTTTTCTAGCAAATGAGGAAGGAAATGATATGCCCTTGCTCCTGTAGCCTTCTGATGGGAACACTATTCCTTTGCCCTCATTAGCACTGCATGGAACAATGCTTTGATCTGATACTTAATGGTGTGAGGCCAAACATCTAGAAGCCTTACAGGAGAGAGCATATTGCAAGAAAGAACACATCAAGGGCCCTGTCTTGAGATCCAATATCAGGATCTTCCCACTAGCATAGGCTTCCAGCACACCAGGGTGTGGGACATTAATGATACTGTCTGGCAGACAGCTGAATGTTGCATATTTTGAACATCCAGACAGCATCATCTGGACAAAACAGGACAAAAACTGCTGCAGCTGCTATTTAAAGCCATTCAATATTACTGTGTGTCTGATGGCAGGAAACACACATATTTATTCCATGATGGACAATGACAACCCGCATAGGCATGGTCAGGACAAGCAGGTTCTCATGGGTTAAGTTTCATGTAAGCTTTTAACAAACCAAGTGTAAAGTATGGCAGGAAGCTTGAAGAAGGATGTTGTACCCATGCAACACAGTTGCCTGTGTAGAACCTGTGGGGGTGGGAGCAGCAGGCAAGGAAGCCCACTCTGCTGCCTTTGATAAAAAATCTCCTGCTGAGTTCCCTGCCCTCTCTGAAGTAGTCAATTGCTCTTCCCAGGGCATCGTTCCAGGGGGCTTCATTTCTACAGGACTGTTGCTTTCAGACAGTGTTCAGCAGGTCCTGGGGTCCAGTCACCACTGTGGTTCAGATGCACATCAAAGTTGGCTGCAGTCTGCGTCCCAAAAATTCATTCTACACAACATGGCCTTTGGGAATGCAATGAGATAATAGCCTGTTGCTTCCTGCCACCAGGCAACAATATAATCAAAAACCTACTGCATTCTTATTTCCAAATGCTTGGAGAACCTTTTGCTGATTAAATACTCTAAAGTACTAAGACATATCAAAGCAAGCTGCCTTTGGCAAGTTACCTAGCCTTGTGCTGTACTGGAGGCTGGTTTGTTCCTGATGCTCAAAGAGGGCTTGTCTTCAGTACCAGAACTGCAATCCTGACACAAAGTCACCCTTGGGGTTCATGGGCACTTCAACCTCCTCGTCAGCAACAGCATCCTGGGGCAAACGTAACACACAAACCTACTCTTGCCCCAGCAAACCAAGGGCTCCTCACGCCTGGTTACATGCTCTTTCTGCTGCAGACAAGAGCTGCACTGGTGATGCAAGCTGTTAAATCCTATTTCTAGATCTAGAAATATTTTTACAGCAGTATGTAAAATATCCCTGTTTTACATAGGAAAAAACCAAAGCTTAGAGAGGTACTGCAAATTGCCTGCAGCCAGCAGACCAGAGAAAGACTTGGCAACTAACCTGTATCCTATGGGTCAGCCTAGCAGCCGGGCAGTGTGGACATGTTGCCTGCGTTCCAGCAGTGCCCTTAGCTTGCCTGGGAGAAGTCAAGGACATCCGGTTGCCTTTGGAGCAGGTGGCTGAGAACAGTCCCAGAAGGACCATTTGGTTTCAGTCACTACACATCACGCTTAGGCCAGCTCTTGGCACAATGGCAGCTAAAGCCAATGCAAAGACCCAAAGGACTTCTCACGTCTCTCCCCTCCAACTCCATATACTTGAAGGTAAAGGAGCACATGCACCTCTCTGGTAGAAAAGACAGCACCAAGATGACAGGAGTGTCACAATAAATAAGACAACTTTGGGATACAAAGTGAGTTGGTCGGTACCAGTGCCTGTCAGAGGGACATGAAATACCACCAGCTAGGGCATGGGGACATAGCCAGGGCAAGGGGGTGAGTAACACTAAAGCTTGCTTAATATTAATAGACATACATATCTAGAATAGTTACTCCTTTACAGCTTCATAAACTAGCAAGCCCATAGAAACAGGAGCCTCATGGACATGCTAAAACCCTGCCATGCAAACCATGTTAGTTATGGTAATACGCAGATTTTAATAAGACAGTACCTGCTTCCCACATTTCCACCTATAAAATGCACATACTGACAAGGCCAGGGGACCTCAGAAATACGTTCCAGACATCTAATTGTCTAAACCCCAGTGGCACAAGAACCATGTTAGAAGGTTCGTCACACCCTATATCCCTTTGAATTTTTTAGTAAAAAAAAACTAATTCAGATGGAAGAAAAATTCCTCCTATGTAAACCCCAACTAGTCACAGCAATGAAACAAATGTCTCTGCACAAGCAGTGGTAGTGGTAAAGGAGACAGGAGGGCAAGAGGAGTGAGATGAAAGAATAGTAAATCATCTCCAGATGACAGGACAGGGGAGCTCCTGGATTCCTGGCTGTGCAGTTCTGGCAGCTGATGCTGTTCTTCCTCTAGTGCACTGTCGTCCACTTTAAACGTCTGCCAATGCAGACTCTTGGAAGTGCATCTGTGCTGAACACTGAAGCATGGAAGGTGAGGAGGAGCAGCTGGTGGATCAGCTAAGACTTCAGCTCTCGGTCGGGTTTCATGCTGAAGGGCTCCAGCCTCTCACTTTCAGGCAGCATGCTGTTCAGCCTCTCCATCAGCGGAATCGTCTGGTCAATGCCCATCTGTATACGGCGAAGGATAGCAGACATCTCATTGACCTTCTGGATCTGTTCCGCATACTTGGCATACTTCTTCTGGCGCTCCTGCATGAAGCTATAAAGAGTTTCCACAGACAGGTCCATCTGTTTAAAAATAACAAGTAGAGCATTGCACATTAGGCCAATTGTTGCTGGAGACCTTTCAGCACACTCCTTCCTAAAAGCAACCAAGAGCCACTTTAGATGCCCCACTGGAGATACAAGACAGGTACAAAAAAGCTCTTTGGAAGGTACATAACCAGTTTGTCACAAAATGGCATCATTCATTGTTGTATACCATACATATGGTATGGTATACAGCTATGGTATATAGGGAGGACATATGACAACCTCAGTTTTACACCTGAATACCCAAGTATTTGATCAGAAGATTCTTTATCCACAGGACTGAAAACCAACAGGCAACATATCCTCCCAGTTATCCAAACTCAGGGAACTCATGGCCTCTGCCTACACCTGTAGTATTTGCAAGCATTAATTTTTACCATACTTACCAGTGCTAATTTTCCTTGGTTTAGCTGGGTTACTCCACAACTAAGTCACAGTTTTACTACCATCATCATCTGGAAAAATCCTGCCTTGAGAGAGAACTACAGTGAATTGCTACTGTCCCTAATTTCCCTGACACCCAAAAAGAAAGAGTGTTATCAGTGACCCCCAGAGAGACATTAAGTCAATTAGCCATGCAATTAAACACAGTCAGTATCCAAACATGGCTCAAGCATGATGACAATGGCAGGAACTGCAGTGCTGTGTCTGCCACTGCATGATGAAGGTAGCTTTTATAATTCACAGTCCAATTTTCTCTTCAGTCAGATCTGCAAACCGAAGGCAGGATTCAGTCAATAGCTTCTGAGTCAGATGGTTTCAGCTCTCACACATTGTAAGACATACCACATATTCAAAGAGCTTAGTAACAGGTCTGCTCCAAGCCCTTAAGTACACACTTGAAGCAAGATTGCCTTGGCTTGCTGTAGCTGTACTCAACAACCCTGGTACCTCAGTGCTCATGATGAAGCAGTCTCAGGGAATTGGTGCTAAAAACTCCTGGTTCACTAGGAAGCACAGGTTGAAGCAACATCCTTCACTTTAACTGTGTGACAGAGTCAACTCATTTGTTGAAGAACAGTGACTGTACCTGTCATCAGGGACAACACAAATTTATCAGTGCAGTGCTGACCTGACCTGACTTACACAGCATTTAATCTGCAAGTGTAATCCTGGCCCAGTATCCAGTGGTGCACATTTGTAGTGGAAAACCTACAGCAAGCAGAGGAGAGGGTGGAAATTGTGTAAAGCTGGCAGGTGCATCCCTCACCAAGAAGGGAGGTCCCACCAGAGAGCACGGCCATCCCACTGGCAGCAGCACAGTTTGGCGCTGGGGGAAAAACTGGTGTATCTGTATTTGCTGACAAACGTCCCTTTCAAGCCCTTGGGAGGAGGTCAAGTCAGAAATAGTTGGGCAAGAAAATACTGAAAATATTTAATTGAGAAACCTAAGTTACAAACAGCATTTAAAACAAACACAAAAGTTTTCACTGAACTTGTCACGGGGATTTGGACACATTTTTTCCTCTATCACTTCCATCAGAATGGATACAGTTCCTTTTATTTAATCTGTACTTTCTACTGCTTTCAGGTTGAATTCTTCCTCTTTTCCTCTGTGCTTTCCTGTAAATTCCTCCCTCCAGACTTTCATGCACAGGACAAAATAAAAACCAGCAGAGCAGGAAACTCCAAATAGAGTGGAAACAATTTAAGCCTACACAGGGGGTTTCTATTAAAACCCCAGCTCAATAATTTAATAGCTTGGCACTAGCTCTGTAAATTGGAGTGTGTAAAAAGCAGACCACCACCAAACACTAAGTTCAATCCAGTGCCCAAAAGCATCCTACCTAATGAGAGACAGTGGCCTGGAGTGGCAGTCAGTCAGAAACCTGTCAAAACCCACCACACCTCATTAAACTGCACAATGTGGAGACCTAGGCAGAAACCTCCTCTAGTTCTGAAGTTCTCATCCACAGGCAGGTTCTCCACGTGGCCTCACAGCACTGCATAAGAGGCAAAGCTCTCACCTACCAAGCTTTCAAACATAATCACTGAGTAAGCTACAATCATCCCCAACTAGAGGTACAGAAGAGTTTAGAGAGCTAAAAGACTGGACCTGAAGCCTGTAAAGAAGCAACAGAACAAAGAAGAGGACAGAGCTCAGAATGTGAGGTCAGAGTCCTAAGTCTCATCAAAACAAGAAGTTCTGCCCAATCTGGACTTGAGGAAAAGACATGTGTTCTCAGAGAATGGGTGAGAGCACCTAATGAGTATTTTCTTTTTTTTCAAAAAATCATTCCTTCTGTTAAAGCAGCAAACCTGAGGGTGGACATGCCCAGAATAGAAGACAGGATTTCTCTTCATACATTGAAAAGCTTGTTTCTGCATGTTTTTCTTTCAGAAGTATAGGGTCATTAAAACAAACAAGCCTAAAACTCACCTTCCAGCATGACGTCATTTTTTAGTACAGCCAGTGACACTGAGAATTTGTGTATGTTTCTGTTTCAAAGCTCATGCCTCTTCTATTGATCAGTAGCAGCAGGACACTAATTTATGCATCAGCTTCACATTTTAAACAAGAAATGAGTATCTACAGGACTTCTTTCAAATTAAAACAGATTAATAATTACTTCCAACAAGGTAGGATGGATATTTTCCCACTTAAAAGGACCCCAGCACAGACCCTCCTGCTACACAGTTCACACTGTCAACCCATAAGAGTCTCCTCTGCATTACACAGGCCCATTTGTAACACCACACTGATGAAACACAAAAAGAACTAAGGATACTGTCAGATATCTTGCACACCATAAATTCTTGCATTCATTTAAAAATTTTCTTGACCCACACTGCCAAGCTGAATAAAGACATTAATTTAGTCCACAAAAAGACTGAGGTCAGCACTGGCCATGACCCAATTCTTTTCAAGAGATCACACTGAAAGGAAACCAGTGCCCATATATATATATGCACCTCTTACCTGGCATGGTTTTATAGCATTTCTGTCATGAGCATGTGAGTGTCCTGAGGTCTCAGAAACAGTGGTCACATCTTGTTAGTTCAATGACTGTGAATGAAAATTGCAGCTAGACACATTCTCCCTGGGTGCAGAACATGGCTGCAGAAGTTCATAAAATCTGGAATCAAATTTCTAGAGAGGCGCTGCTGATATATATAACAAAACAAACACATCTCATATGAGGATGCTTGGATATTCTCAGCTTCTCCATTGCCTCCTAAAATGTCTGTAAGGCAAGAAGATGTTTTTGTTTCCCCCACACTCAGCAACAGCCTTCAAGAGTTCAGCTATACATCCATTTGTTCTGTGTCCTTCTGTCCTAGCAATTTGCTCTCATCTTCCACCCTTTATGGCTGCTGCTCAAAAATACACAGCTATTAGGATGCAATTCTTATTTCAGAAAGTTCATTTGCTAGAACAGCACTTAGAGCACAAGCAGCCTTTCCTTCACATTGCAGGTGCTTGACTGGGGTTAAATTAACTCCTTCCTGCAGCAGCACAAAAGCCAAATCAGAAAGTGACAGGCAGGAGCACAACTGCAGGGAATGTGAGTCATGATGTGTTGGTGTGAAAATACTTTTCAATCAACACACTTAAAACTGAAGACAGCTCCTCTTTCTGTACTGCCTGAAAACTAATGTGGTAAATGAATGGCTTTCTTTTCTCTTCCCCTCTCTCTTTTGATAATGTCATGCAAAGTCAGCACAATAGATCATGATGACTTCCTGATGATGGGAACATCCTCTGTTTCTCCCACTCACCACACATAAGTGATAAACGGACTGGGTAGCATCTCTGCCAGGGTAGAAAACAGAGACACTCAGCCAGGGATCCCACATCGTTCTCTTCAGCTTTGGTCATGAGAACGGCATCCGTGAGTACCCTTCCTGTGCATCACTGCCAGGTAAACAATTACAATTTGTATTTAAGTTTTGCTTACCCCATCTAGGATCAAATCCCATTAAAAATATTCTTTCACTCCCTCTGTAATTTGTCACTGCTGTAAAGAAATGCTAAGGGTGATTGAATCTAAGCATTGCACAGATCACAGTCAAGTTAGAGAATGAAGAGTAACCATTCTAACTGACTCCAGCACTCAGTTTTAGCAATATTAATATGTACATCAAAGCCCTTATTCCAAAAGATCTGCAGTTAAACCCATGCCTAGTTCCTTAGTATTATAGTATATATAGTAGATGATAGCATAAGATATATACTATAACATATAGTATATATAGTACATGATAGCATGAGACAGACTGCTGTAAGAACAAGATTTCATTATTTTGGGTTGCCTTAGGATACACAAAACCATACAGAATTCCAATGAATAAGAAGGTTTATTCTTGAAATTAGCTTTTCCATCTTTACATAAATCTTTTTCTGCCTATTGTGTTATTGGACAGGATATATTTCTCACCACCACACAGTCTGACCTCCACAGCCCATGTCTCCCCCACAGCTCTAACTCAAAGCCTTCTCTGCTTGAGACCTACCAACATCCTTCTGCCAACTGGCAGTGCCCCAAAATTAAGTTACAACTGCTATTACTAACTGTTGCTAAAAAAAGAGTCCCAAGGTTATGATTAAAACAACACCAACCTCTTGCCCAGCACTAATAAACCAGTGGACTTCAAAGTGTTTAAAAAGCAGAGTCCCACTTCTCTGCCCACAGAGAAGATGTGCAGTTAAAACCAGACAAATGGCAGCCATTGGAAATCTAGTGCTCCAGCTGCTATAATCAGCTCTCCAGTTTGGACACATCACATTACAGTCCCATTCTACTGGTCTTTCTTTACTTATATTTCCCTCAACATCACAGATATTCATCATCTTTGTCTTTCAAAACAGCTAAGCCATTAACAAAAGCAAGTGAAACTCAGGACACTGCAAAGCAGCAGTCATACCCTTCTTGAAACTAGCTGAATAATCACAAGCTTAGTTCTGCACCTAAGTCATTGGGTGAGAACAAAAATTTAGTCTTCCCAGCCTTCTTCAGTGGTTTGGTCTTCTGCACCACCAGTTTGTTTGACTGACCCAGGATCATGCAAGGAACTGCTCCTTCTCTCCTCCCTGCATGTGTTCCTGGATTCTAAGTCAGTGTGTGCTGTGGTTGTAACAGACTTAACTGCACAAGATTCTTCAAAAAACAGAAAGGAAACAAAAGAGCAAGCTTTCTAAACAGTCCCCAAGAAAAAGTTATTGTAATTTCTAGCTCATTGTCTTTGACTAGTAAGAACACTTTTTTAGGGCTTTCAATTGCTGCTTTTGTAGAACAATCTACATCCACCGAAGAAGTCATCTCTAAAATTTATCACAACTAAATATGTTAAGTTCCATTCAAAGCATTAAAAATGCTTCCATACTTATTCTAAATAACAAAGTTTAAGGAAAATTAATTAAAATCCCAGCCCAAACAATACATAAGATTATTAAACCTGTGTGTGCAATGTTCTCACAAAACCTCTCTTTTGTGGAATACAATGCCACAGAAATTAACAAGAAACTCCTGGTCTGTCTTCAATTAGCTGTTCCTGGAAAAGAAAAAATGCATATCTGTTACAGATATGTTGCCTAAATGATTAACTTGCACAACTCTTATTTCAGGCTACCTAATAATTCTGCTACAAAACACAACCTTCATTTTTCTCATTTCCTGATTTCACCCTGCTGACATATTGCTTGTTTGGAACATTCCTATATCGAGCCAGAGCTTGAATATTACAGGACAACAACGGTTATAAATGTTCTTTACCCTTAGGGTTTTATTTTATAATAAATTTCAGTTTTGTACTTTCAATATGTCAAAATGACTAGTTTTAAGCAAGTTGGTTTTCCCATCACAAATAAGCTTTGATTTGAAATGAGATGAGTGCTGTCACTAATGAGATGTTTCTCAGAAAACACTACCATTCTCATTTCAGAGTGAAAATAGTCAGCATCATTACATTTGAAAGCCATCTGCTATTATTCTCAGCTTCACACTTGGGACCTGATATTTGCAGGTCTTCTTTTCCAGAAGTTCTACAAAAGGTCTTTCAAAATTTTTCAAAAGGGGATGCTACCTTTCCCGTATTTAGCCAAGGTTAGACACACCAGAGGAAAGCATTTTCTAGAAGAAAATGCCACATAAGTAGAAAATACTATTAAATTTGTTCTCACAGAATGCAAAGGAGCTGAGTTTTAACCATTTCCTACTGCTTGTGAAGTGCTAAAAAGATTATCTAGGACTCTTTTTCCTCCAGAGAACTGCAGACAAAGATGGGTTCAAGCTCCCTGCCACACTTACACTGCCAGTCCAACACATCTGGCTGCATCAGGCCTATCTCCCATGTGCTGTGGAGATGGCTTGGATACATGCAAGAAGGCTGAAGTGTGAGATACACTCAGAAGTTAGGAATTAGGGATTTCTGGACATCTTTTGCTCTTTCCCTGACAGCCAGTTCTCATATGAAAGTCCAAGTCAATTTCCTTTCACTAGGAAAACTGAAAGATATGCCAGTTCTAAACAAGTCAGTCAGTGATAACCTGAAAAATTGTTGAAATATCTTTTTGTAGCTCTACACCAGCTCTTCCATGTTTAAACAGAACATGAAATGAGCCAAGTACCTCCCAGTAATGTTAAAGGGAGGATCTACTTCATTCCCAGAAGAGATACTTGCAAGACTGACTCTATCATACTTCAGTGCTGTAGCTCAAACGTCTCAGCACTTTTCTGGAGATCACAACATCAGACTTTGGCTTTAGGAAAGACTCAAAAAAATCTTGAGCACTGTATACATCATTTACAGACCAAGTTCTTCTGAGACTATAGACTCTTGTTCAAAATACCACCATCAGCAATCAACAACTTAGACAAAAGTTCAGTGTGTGTAGTGATCCAGTAGAGATCTGATCCACTCTGAGCATTCATTTTTATTGTATTGAGCTGCAGTGACCTCCAGATTCACAGAGAGTTGACTATTTCTTTCTCCTGTTTATGTCTGCAAATGGACCTCTAGAATAAATTGATCAAATGCAAGAAGATATTTGAATTTTTCACTATGATCTGGCAGAAGAACTTACGATTGAAAAGTCAGTAGTTCATGTTCAGTTCACATGTAGTTTAGGTCAGGCATAAGCAAGAATTAAATTCTATGAACTGAATTAAGCAAAAGGAAAGGCTATGACCCCAGAAGTCTTTCTGAGTGTAATGGTTTGACTTTAGGCCTTCCTGGGAGATGTGGTCACATGATTTGTAGTATCTAAGGAAGTATTCCTTAACTCTTAAAATACCTTTGCCATATACCGCTCTTATGTTGATTTCCTTTACAACTACCTGAGTGTCTTTTTCAGATGAAATTCATCTGATTTGGCATTTTGTCTTTTAGACAACTTGCCAGTCCCTGCAATTGCTCTTCAAATACATTACTTGCTGTTTCAGCTTAAAAAAAAAAATTAAAAAAATTATTTCTTGTCAAGTACACTACAGCTTGGCACAGTTCACACACTTGATTATATGGAATTCTACTACACTGTAATTCAGTATTTTATCCAGACTTCAAGAGGTAGATGACACATCCAGTCAGGGACAACACTCACACGAATGAATTAATAATAAGCCATATGTTTCATACCTCTAGTGTGGTGTTGCAATAAAGGCTAATAATGTTCTCACATATAGAAACATTCATGACCCAATGATAGAGAAACATTAAGGAAACCTTACCCTTCCTAAAACCCAAGATGGACAGATTACTTGCGCTAAGGCTTTGTAATACTTTCAACATGAAGTCATCTCTGCAAATCACGTGTGATTATTATCAGAATGCTAATTATAGGGCTGCTAACACAAGGTCCACCCTATTTCCTCAAGTCTAACAATTAGCATCTTTAATTCATTGATGAAACACCAAATATTTGCAAATAATACAAGATGACCTATCTAAAATGAATGTCAAACCACTGAAAAGCTTTTAGCTAATATTGCTGACACCACCTCACCCCACCCCAGTTCTCACTTAAGGACAGAGTTGACACCCTGAAAATTTCAATTCAAGACTGAAAAAGGAGGTAATTGTTACAAATGAAAGTCTGTAAAAAGTAACTTTTGCTACAACAGTACGATCCATCAGAGAGGGAGAAGACCATTTTCAACCTGCTCTAACCCCAGACTTACTTAGAGCAATTGTATCATTTTCTATCTTCATTTCACTAAGCCAAACAAGTAAAGATTTTCTAGTTTCCTCTCCAAGGTTCTCCACTCCCCATGCATCCTTATAGTCCCTTTCTTGTATTATGAACTTGCCTTCCTTGAACATAATGAGAACTGCACACAGTGTGTCAGATGAGATCGTCTCTCAGCCTTGTGCAATAGAATCATTATGTTCCTATTTTTCCTGGAACTACCATGTGTGATACACCCCAGGCTGCTACTTGCTTTCTTCATTTCTCAAATGTTTCATGCCCAAATTCAACATCAAGTCTGCTAACTCTGCAATGAAATTCAACACTTCTTATTCCTATTTGAAGTTCTACAATGTTGGGGCAGGAGGCTGTTTGAGACTTTTTCACCCAGGGTAACAAGGCCAGAATAAAAAATCCAATTTCCTAGTTTAAACAAGCTACAAGAAGAAACCAAATTATATTCCTTCTGATACCTGATAATCATAAGCTTATGCACTAGTCTTGAAGAAAGTGATACTAAAATGCTTAGCATACTAGGCTTGGGATCTTCAGTGACAGTTTTTAATCACCTAAGTTTATAATAATACAAATCTTTTGGGCTGCTAGATGCTTGTTTAATTTTCTATTCTTCCTTGGAAAGGAATTCCAGTTTAGATTTTTCCTTAAAAGGCCATAAAGCACAGAAGAAACCAAAGCACTAGAGAAGGGGCATGCTGGAACTGATTAAACATATATCCTAGGAGCAAGGGGCTAGTCTTTTTTATGACACCAAATGAAGCACTGTATGTCGGTGCAACAGATTTCAGACTGTCCAAAGAGCAAACAATTTCCTCTTCTTTTGTAATTTCTAGATCACTTCATAAAGTTCATGTAAAAAGTGCATTGGCCATCTACCTCAGGCATACACTGCAAGAAATTATTTTTATAAATTAATGAAACAATTGTGACACTTTTTCAAGAGCACTTCACATTTTGATGATTGTTGTAAAATAAAAAGAAAAATATATATTTTATATGTATTAAAATGCAGGCTCACAAAGAGGCTTGCATAGAGGCTTGCAAAGAGCTCGAGCCACTTCAGGGCAGCACAAACTCACACAGACACTTCATGCAGTGGATCAATCAAAAAACTTTTATTAAAATACCAAACTTTGTATTTATAATTTGTGCTTTTCAGTTACATCATTATATCAAATGATTGGACAGCTTAGAACTGTCTATTCTCAGGCCACCTAAAGTCTGCAGTGCATTGGTCTTAATATTAATTAGTCCCTGCTGAGAGCTCATCCCATGACGGCTCTCTAAAGGAATTTTGGGAGTATCAGCAGACGTTCTTCTTATAGATAAGTCCCACTCTAAAGGTGAGAACTGCTCTGCAGAAATACGTAAACACAGGCCTATTTCTCCTGGGAACTGCACAATGGATTGTTCACAGAATATCCACAGAATATCCAAATTTCTGCATTCTGCAACAGATGATGGCTGGTTAAGACATCACCCCACCATTCATGTATGTATTCAAGCTATTTACACATCAGGCTAGAGAAAAATGCACAAGATCAACTAAAGGACATGAAACTTAACATATTTCCAGGTTAATAATCCTGCACATTTATTTCTGCATGATGGAGCCTATTAAGATTCCAGTCTTTAGAAACAACACTTCATCTTAGATGAGAGGAGAAATAAAGAGCTGGATGGATTGTCACAGTCCTCATCAGCCAACTTTCAAGGTATTTTAAGATATTGATTTCTTATAGAACACTATGTTCCTTAGTTTTTTCTAGGAAAATTAAATACTTTGAAAATACGTGGCATTTCAACCCAGGTTCTTCCTTATTTCAGAAATATTACATTACGAGGAATTGTCAGGCTTCTCTCCCTGGACTTGAGGCATTGCTTACTTAAGTCTGTGAACCAAAAGGCTCAATTTTGCTTGAAAGTTAACATAGCCTCATCTAGAACATTTATTATTAGTAGTATAAATTTAATGCATCTTCATTTTCGCTTTTGCCAGGCTTCTTTTAACAAGCTTGCTTTGGATTCCCTCAGCCCTTCCCTTTAATTGGATGAAAGGTAACTTAGTGGTCTGATCCATATGAGCATATGGAGCTTAAAGCAAGGACCTGAAGTTGAACATGCATTTTGGACTCGATAAGGACATTCATCTTTTGCTGGCCTAATTCAGTTTAGTCAGAAGGTGCATTATTCTCAGGACATGTCTGCTGAAATCAAATTTCACAAACAGTCTTGGAAACTCAGGTCTGAAACCTCCTACAAGGAAACCATAACTCACAGGAATGGCAATAAACACCTCACTCAGCAGAAACAAACAAAACCAAAGACGAAGCAAAAACAACTCCACAAAATTTCCCCTTCATTTGAGTCAATTCTCTGAAGGAACACTGCTCAACTGTGCCTGGACCACAGTATGAATCCTAGGCACTTCAAATACTTCTGCCCAGAGAGGTAAGAAGTTAAGAAGTGACTGTGGTGCTTCGTACAGTAGAAACTGTGGGTGCTTACAGCAGATATGCACCTCAAGTCTCACTGCAGCCTTGGTTAACGGGATTCTGCACTGCATTGATGTAGTTGCCAGCCAGTCAGTGTCCTTCCAAAGTTTCTGTCCCAGGTGTTGTTCATTCCTGGCAGTGGAACAGTTCCCTGCACTTGAGACAATTTTTCCTCTTTACCACCACCTTCAAGGTACTTTGTCCTTAAATTTCTACTAAGCAATGTCAAGACCTCTACAGGATCTCCCTACCACATCCAGCTCTCCCACCTCTAACAAGATAGGTTTAAAGCCATGAGCCCTACCTACAGCAAGCCCATCCTTCCCTCATAGTGGGAAAAGGCCATGCTAATGACTTCTGTACATCCCGTTCCATAGAAAGCTTTGCCACTAAGTGACATGTGTGTCTGATAAAAAAACACTCTATGTCATAGAAACAAAGGATTTGCAATGAGGGTCAAAAAGCCACATAGTATTCATAAAAAAAACCCGCTGAAATCCCTAAATCCCAAAATCGTTTGGTACACATGGGGACATGAATGGCTAAATCACAATTTATGAGTCTTAAATGTATGAGACAAGCTACCACATGGTGTATAAAGGTGAGATTCTTGTTAGTCTGTCAAATGCATTAGACTTTCTTGTTATAGGAAATAATTATTTAACTCATATTCATAATTTTAAATAGCTGAAATATATTGGAAGACATGATGTTGTGTATGTGTGGATGCAAAAGTTATTTATTTGCCAAATATTAAGGGATGTATTTCTGAACATCTTAACTACAATACTAGAGAAGCCCATTACATTTACTTTTCTGCTGGAAACTGGTAAAGAAAAAAGAAACCAACAAACCAAAATTGTGTTCTGGAATATTTGATCAAAATAATGATCTATTCCCACAAAGGAATGTATGGGTATGAAACACTGCAATTTGCAGCATGACAAACCAATTACTGAAATTAATGTCTGCCTGAACAAAAGTTGTTTAACTCTTGAGAATATAAAAGTAGTATGTATTATCTCTGAAAATTGGGGGTTGGGGAGGTGTTTCGTCCCCATAGGTGTGTGCCAGCTTAGATAGAGATATTTCAAATTTCATCTTGTATTGTAAAAAGTTTTCTGTTTTCAAAATTATTGGCAGTATGGGATTCCTATGGCAATAAAAGCTACAAACAGTACTGCACTTGTATTTGTTTTCAGGGCAAAGCACAGGAGGCTAAGTAACCCACTTTGAAATATATTTTAAGCGCAGCGTATCTAGGAACTTAATTTGCCTTTAAGGTTACACAGGATACTTGAAAAGCACATCCCCTTTGACAAGGCTGGAAATCTAATAAGAAATGCTGAAGATCTTTTCATTCAAAGCTTTTCTGAAAGTTGGTTAGAGGGCTTTCATCTTCCCTTTTGCTTCCATAGAAAGAAGGGCCTAAATTTTGATGTGTGACTGGTAATTTTTGGATACTTACCTTCAGATATTTTGTAAGATGTGATTTCTGAGTAGTACCTCGTGCACAAAAAAATACTCTTTTTTAAAGGCACTGAGATTATTTTGAAGGCAAAAAACTCATGGGCCCCTTGTGAAAATTTAGCTCTGTTCCCCAGCTTTCACCTATTCTACTTGTTTCCCATTCCCTGTTATTCACCATCCCCTATCACATAACACTCAGAAGCCTCTCTCTGCCACCCAAAACAGATGTCCCTCCACAGATAAGGACTTCATGTAAAGTAGTCTTCGCCCTGCTTAATTTCCTGCTTTCCCCCACTCATTTAAGCGCTGGTCGACATTTCCTTTCAAACTGATCTTGCACACCCATTTTATTTTTTTTGACAGTGAAGACAAAACCTCTTGTCAAAAGTAAATCACTTCCTTCCAAAACAAAGTTCCTTCAGGTACAAATAACTAACTGCTAAAGAAAGGCACCTGAATCAACTACCTTCAATCACATCCTCAATTCTTCCTCCTTCAAGGAAACACTTGGGTACATATATTTCATCCTCACAGAGAACACTCACAGCAACCTGGAAGCCACACAGGTTCTACATTTAGGAGAAGACATGGATCCAGCCAAAGATCCATGTCTGCAAAAGAACTCTGGATAAAGTGGGAAATGGAACGGAGAGCAAAGCTAGACTGTTTTGTGCCCTGAACTTAAGGAATGCACAGATGTGTCTACTCATATTTGCATTAACTATTGCCATGCGAGTACTTACCTTTTCTTCCTTAACTTATTTTCTTTCCTGTTAAGAACCACTGTAATCAGACTGTGTACCAATTACAAATCATCACAGTCAATTACGAGTTATTGAGGACCAATAAATTTACAACAGTACTTCTGAGTTTTGACAGAATCCAGGAAACCTTTTTCCTAGCAACACAGACAATGAACAAAAGATATTTGCCCTGGGACACTTTGTCAAGGAAAGACTAAAAAAATACTCTTGGCTGCAGTGTAGCATGCTGTATAGTAGGACTATTACTCATTGAGTATTGTCAGTGAGAGTCTGAAAAGTGAACATAGCTCAAACAAAGAGCAGGAAATCAAGGACTGAAGCTCACCAACAGTTTATAGGGAAGTTAAAACATCAGTCACTTGGTAAGTCTGTTATCAGAAGAAAAACACTTCAAAGCTTACAGTGTTAAAGAAAGGAAAAGGGAAATACCGGCTACCAAAATGAGGATAAAAGAATTTATTGTCCCAGCTCATGTGCACATTATGCTTTTCACAATACGCTTTATTTTCTCTTTCATTTTTACTCTTTACTAGCAGTCAAAGCTTTGTGTACATGGCAAAACTAAATAATTGCTGACAAATGCAATTTCCTTTGTCTACACTTGTAACAAGAGACATACTCTACTCTAGATCAGTTGCATCCTTTGTTGTCAACAACTGCCATCAGTGGTTCAATTTAGTTCATCAAGTAGAGCCCAATTTGGAAAGAATTATTTAAGTCATCTGGGTCCCACCCAGCACCTCCAGAACATATATGCAGAACAGTGAACGCAATTTCAAAATTTTTAGGAAAATGAACACTAAAAACCCACCAGATATGGCAGAGGCATTGAAAGCATCTGAAATTACTTAAATGTTGTGTCAAAAAAACCCAAAACCAAAATCCCACAACTGACTTATGTGTTCCCTGCATCACAGAGCTGCCCATTTCTCCATCACTTTGTCAGAGGAGTCTGTTATAAAGAAGCTAGTGAGAACATCAGTATCATAATTTTATTTAGATGAAAAATAAGCACAAGCCTTGCAAGCTAGAAGAAAACTACCATAGTTAATTTGAAAGGGACTCTGCCACTTGCCCTACAGAAAGCAAGCCCAATTAATGCAGATTGTACTTGTGGAGTCTACAATGACTTTATATCATGTCAATATTCCCTCTCACACTTTAAAAGCCAAAATAATTACAATCTGCCTGGATTAATGCAGTACACTGTCATTAGGCTGGCAATTAAACTCTATTTCTAAGATTGTGTGATCTAAGTCACCAACATCTGCAAATATCTTTATATTTTGTGTAATAGCTGGCCTCAGATCTTGATATATCAAACTAAACAGACCTTTTTAATGGCTCCCACATTATTTTGGACTTAAAATTTCATGATGACAGCATCTTCTCAAAACAGCCCATCAATCAAATTTGTTATTCATTTTTTTCATGTGGAATTTTCTTAACTCTAAGCCAATAGAGCAACAACAAATCATGGACAGTTTTTATACTGCATGAATTAAAATTAACCATGTGTTCACATTTTTTTAAATTGTTTTTATTCTGAAAGGTATTTGGTCTCAAGGAGTTTTGACATATGCAGCATTCACCTGTTCTTCTACATATCTGGGAGTATCTGAGAAAATACTCTCAAACAACACCTCCCCTTAGTCCAATCTGTCTTGACTTAAAAAACAAACAAACAAACAAACAAAACCATTAAAAAATTGCCAGCCATCTTACTGCTTCCAGCATCAGTAGTCACACATGAGAAAGACAATCCAAATGTAGGATGTTAATCCGAGGAATTAATTTAATCCCAAACAGTGCAATTCAATATTTAAACAAACTAGTGATTTCCAATTGACTATTTATTGGTAAAAGCAGTAGCACAGGAAGATCTTTTTGTCATACTTGTCAGAAATCAGACAGCCTATTAAGTGCTTTGAAAACAAGTCTAGCTCTACAAATCCACTGAAGTACTACCTTCTCCAGCCATAAAGGTTCTGATAACAGTTTTTTTCCTTAAATTAGAGCCCACCCCTGAGGCATAATAATATATATATATATACAGACCTAAAGAAGGAATGCTACATTTAAAAATTTCAGTAATCTTCCACTTCTTCAACAGTTTCTTGCAGCACTTGCCATATCAGAACAGCGACTGTTTATGGCCAGGAATCATAGGACATAACCAAACACACAACCTAACAGAAACCACAGTGAAAATCTGGAAACTTTGCTTGAAGAGCACAAGCATGAAGTTTCTCTACAGAGGCTGCTTTGAAGCAGACTGCTGCAAGTGACCCACGGCCATCTAAAGCAAGCGTCTGCATTCCCAGTGCACAACCCCAAGCCCTTCCCCACCACAAGAACACACAACAGTACCTCCTTGATCCGCTTCACGAGCGCGTTCTGATCAAAGGCAACTGCTTCTGCACACTGGTGAAGATGATCTTGATACCGGAGACACAGATGCAGCACCTGCTGGGGGTCTAGCTTTTCTAGTTTGGTGTTGGTTGGAGAAGTCTGACCACTGAGGAGTCCTACAAAGTAGAAGAAGAACAGGAGTTAACCTGACTGTTAATATAATTACTTCAGCTGCAATTCAAGAGACAGCAGAACAAACTCATCAGAAAAGATTTATGAGGGGTGGTGAAAAACTAATTCAGAATAATTCACAGATGTTTCAAATTCATAGCAGTGCAAAGAACAGTTTGCCATACAGCTTAGCCCTCCTTGTCAGAACCTCAACATAAATGCAGGTCCGTAACATCACATAACAATACATCACCTTGTTTTTCAGTGATATGCAAGTCCACAAGCAATTCTAAAACGTGAAAAATTAGCCCACTTCTAATTATGTATGCCAGAAGAGGAAGGAGTTGAGATCTGTATTTGCATAAGGGTATTAGACTCTAATTATTTTCATAGAATCACACAGTCAAAATCAGAGCGCTAAAAATTCACTAGTCCCCCAAAACAAACCTGAGTAAAAAATGATCCACCTTAAGTTAAATGATTAGGTGAAATGCCTGTATTTTGCCTACCTTGCCTTTTTTTCAGACTCTTTCACTTTCTAAGATTTTTTCTTTACAATCTCAAAGACAAGAAATAAACTTTTTGTTTGTTTGTTTAATATAGATTTAAGATCCTTACCTACTTGCATGGCCAGGTTTCACAAAAGGCTCATGAAAAAATGAGATTCGACTTAAGAGTGTGACACTGGTAATATCCAGAGAAACAGAATTATCTAGAGAAATATCTCCTGCCCATTGATTGTTGTCTATATAGTTCAACTTGAGAATGTTTGCTGAGCTCAACCATGTGTGTGCCATACTGACCACTTTCCCCAGAGCTGCTGGAAAAAATAACGATAAGCTCTAAGACCATCCTTTTTTTGCTACTTCATTTACTTATTTCATTTAATTTTTCTTCAGCATTAGCACAACTTATGTTTGCTAACTTAGCTCCTAACTTTTTCTTGTTAGGACACCACCTGTGACAAACTGCACATACACACAATATGCTCTTCTCAAAACATCCATCCAGCTATGTAAATGGAATTCAGTGATTGAATGCATGTGCCCTCTAGAACTCTCATTTTACATGCAGGCAGAGATTAACACAGCAAATGTAAACAAGCATCAAACTAAGAAACTAAAAAGTAATACATGTCAGTTACTTGGATTGGAAGATTTCTTCCAAAAATGTACCTCAGTGGGAAATGGAAAGTATTCTGAATGACTCTCATGCCCATTGGAAACTACAACTGATGACATCAAGTTCTTGTTAAAACACAAGAACAAGAAAGAAATCAAGATGCAAGTCAGAAGCATCTTATGAATATGAGAAAGTTAAACCTCTTCAAAAACATTTGCAGACAAAAATGAAAACTAGGACAACAATTTAATCATATACAATTAAGTAGGTTTAATTTTCATCAACACTGAACATATTCTCCCAAGATGCTCAATTATCCTCTGCACAAAATCTCATCTTAAGATGACAAAAAAAAAGAAAAGAAGTAATTTTGTTTTACTGATCTGTCCAGTACAATTGTGCTACCTCAGTCAAGAAGTCAGGAGAAAAAACAGAAACTTCACTGTTTCATCTCAAACCCCTGTATTAGCAACAGTCAAATTATTTTTTATGTTTTAAAAAGAATCATCTCAAACAAATACTAGGTTCATCAATTTCAGATGCAAATCTTTCAAGTCTACTTTCAGCTAAAGTAAAAAACTTTGGTGGGAACAAATCCACTGAAGGAAATAAGACCTTTTTAAAATGTTTATGTTTGGGTCCTAGCGCTTCCTCACTTCATTAACTGTGATATTCTATAATACTATCTTGTCAGGATGAATGTTCAAATAATGTTGTCAACTTTTAATATGCTGAATGTTCATATAGGAATGAAGAGTTCCCCACACACCTGAGGCAGTTATCTTGTCTCAGCACTGATCAAATACATGATGCTAACAACCACTAATTTTCTTTTATTACTAATCTCTCAGCAACTTGAAGAGGAAGAAGAAAATGAAACACTATTTAGGAGATTTAATTAACAGGAAGTATGTACTTAGGCCAACTTATGTTGCTTGTGAGAATTTTGAAGAGGCCAAGTACTGTAAAATGAGCTAATAAAGAACATGCTACTTAAACTTATGCACTTACAACCTTGTAGAGGTTATATAATGCTAAAAGAAAAATTAATACATTGTAAGGAGCCTCTAATTGCCTATCCATAAAAACATAAGCTCAAGTGAGGGGAGATATTTCCTATTCAGCTGGAATTCCTTCATATGAAGGCAGAGGTGAAAATACAATCCAGTACAAATGTTAGGACTAGCAATAAAACACAAACGTCATGCTGCCTAAAGATAGACTATGGTACTATTTTGGGTGATGCAGTAGGAAGAAACCAAAGGAACTAGGTTCTCCAAAGACCTCTGGTGTCGTGCTGACAATGCCAGAGAACAATTTAGCTTAGTTTCAATTGCAAGAAAGGAAAAATTTCACCAAACAACAGGACAAAAGAGGCCATTGAAGCCCATTGTCAAAAAGACAATCCACCATTTTTTCTTGGGCACTGTAACTACTTACTGCCCATGATATAAACACTAACATTTCTTAACTAACATTCCCCTCCACTCCACTCTTTTGAGTCCCCATCTGAAGCACTGCATCCAGCTCTGGGGTTCCCAGCACAAGACAGACATGGATCTGTTGGAGCAAGTCTGGAGCACCTCTCCTGTGAGGAGACACACTGCAAATGTCAGGGTAGGTTTTTGGGTTTTTTTGTCTGAAAAACAAAAACCTCCAGGGGAGACCTTGCTATAGCCTTTTAGTATTTAAAGGGGGCTTGTAAAAAAGACAGAGAGACTTTTTACCAGGGGCTCGTGACAGGACAAGGGACAGTAGTTTTAAACTGGAAGACATTTATATTGGACCTAAGAAGACATTTTTGCAATGAAGGTGTTGAGGCACTGGAACAGAGAAATTGGATGCCCAATTCCTCAAAGTGTTCAAGGGAAGGTTGGATGGCACTTTGAGGAACTTATCAAGTGAAAGATATCCCTGTCGCTGGCAGGGTGGTTGGACTGGATGATCTTCAACAGTATCTTTCAACTGAAATTATTCTATGATTTTATTAATTCACTGCACTTTATTTTGTGGCAAGTCTGGAGCCTTGCTCCAAAAGAGCGGATAGCAACAGTAAGTCAACCTCAAACTCAAAAGACTGCAATCACTCAAATCCCAGAGGAGTTTTAACAGGGAAGTCCAGGGGGAAGAAACGGAGGCAGGGCCTCTAGTGCCACAGAAGCCAGATCTCTTCCCTTCCTCATCTCCCCAGAAGCAGGCAGTGAGCCCAAACAGATTTAACACAATACCTTCTCCATGATCTCTGACACTTAAAGGACAGCAGCATAATTCTTTATGCCAATGAAAAACTTGAAACCCACAGGAAAAATTCCCACAGGAACCAAAAGTGAGACACAGAAAATAGTAGGGAGTTTAAAAGGGTGTTGATGGTGCCCTTTGTTCCTATATTAACAAAAAGTTGAGGAGATACCTAAGAGGGTCCAGCAATTCAACATTGAGAAAACTTTGGTTTTAGAGCAGAAAGATGGTCAGCACTGCAAACCTTATTTATATGATAATAATATAATGTATTATTAAACAACTGTCCTCTTGAAAATCACTGCTTCCTTTTTCAAGCCTTTTCCCACATTTTGAACTCCCCACTGAACAGGTCCATCCCTCAGTGACTGCTCTACATGTGTGTAAGAGGATATGAGATCACATCTGTTACAACAAAATATTTATTAGGTCATTCTTACAAGTGCCAAAAAGGGGAGAGAAAGAGGTCACTGAATGGTTCAGGCTCACTCCCAAAACATCCAGAACTTGAACCTGGCCACCAGCACATCTCAGGGCAACTAACTGCTGAGATACTACCTCTTCTTCACCGATGAAAGGTGTTCCTGTGATTTCTTCTCGGTGACTATTACTTATGGGACCCCAAGAGCACATTTCTGCTCTTGAATGAAAACTTTAATTTCTTATTAAATTGAACACTTACTTTTCAAGCTATTGGTTTTCTTTCAAAGAAGGAAGTACACCAGGAATCATCTCTGCACTATCTGAAACCTTGAGAAGAGGCTGCTTGGCACATAAGTAATATAACATACCCCAACATAATATGGAAGGACAGCACATGGGATGTTGTGGCTTGGGGAAAACAAAAATGGGGAAATGGGAGAATGTAGAGCTTTAGTGCCTGGACCAAAAATGCTTTGGCAACCGCCAAACATGCACACTCCTGGTTACAAAATTACACCATAAAACAAACAAGATAACAGAACACTTTATGTGCCTGCCAGGATGAAGAGAAGTAAGATCTCCCACCTACTCTGGGTACATCTGAACAGCAATCTCATGGAGGAGATAAACAGCAGCACAATGGTGCTGT
Source organism: Formicarius rufipectus (assembly GCA_013399695.1). Taxonomy (NCBI): domain Eukaryota; kingdom Metazoa; phylum Chordata; class Aves; order Passeriformes; family Formicariidae; genus Formicarius; species Formicarius rufipectus. Next base: position 4,458 of record VXAU01000421.1, on the reverse strand, counting down.
AGAAAAAAAATAACTCAATACACCAAGTATGTTGTGCAACATGTATCACTACAAAACCAGCTGACCTACAGACTTGACAAATCCATTATTGTTTCTATATTCCTTGGCAAAGTAGAGGCATGTTAAAACCATTTTCCTTCTATCTAGTCATCCCGTTGTTGGTTCCAGATCAATATACGCTTCCAACAAACCACATCCTAGTGAGCAGAAGAAAGCTGTTAGTTTAAAAAGCATTTTTATGACTAGAAGTGAAGTTGTCTAAAAAAGCTTTTCATGCAATACTGATTCTATATACATACAGAACATACTGCTCCACCAGAGTTATCTTCTGCTACTTTAATGAGCAATCATAACAACACCTTGAGCACTTTCCAACCTGAAAAGTATTAATATTTCTTTTTGACTTCTGTATTTCCATTTGTGAATCCCTTTTCAACCAGTAACAGCAGGCATTACAAAATAGGTCCATAGTAGTTAATTTATTATTACAGAGAGCAAAGCACATGATAATGTGGTATTGTTACTAATTTTAAGGCCAGAAAGGGTTGCTGTCATCAGCTAACCAATTTTTCTGTGGAATAAGGGATGACTTTTAAAGTTACACCTTCTTAAATCAGGCCAGAAGTCTACCTTGTCCAGAATACTGCTTCCAACATCTGGCAACAGTGGACATTTAGAAAAAGAAACATCTTCATCTGTTCTTGTCCCTTTTCTATAACCTTCCTGCCTCCTACAGTTTTTTTCAGGCGCAAAATATCGTGATCACTTTTGAAAGGTACAGATTCATCTCCACAATATCCTGCCGGAATGACACTAACTTACACAGCACGAAAAAAACTCTTCTTGATTGCTACTCTATAGCTGTGCTGTGACACAACAGAAATTTGTGGAAGAGGGTGTTTCTTTCTTATCCCACTACCTTTCCAAGCTCAAGAACTCCACTGATCGGTCTTCTCTCCCACGGATGACTTAATTTCTCTGATTACCTCAGTAATTCAATTGCCTCTAATCTGAGGCCGGACTTCCCTCTTTAAAAGCCAAGTCAATTCTTCTACAGTTCACACCTCTAACAATCCAGTTGCTACTCCTTTGCAGGACCCAATAATCATCAACACCACTTCTAAGAGCATTGTATTGCAGGTCACCACCTCTTCTCCCAATATCAAGGTTAAATAAAGCAACACATTAACACATCACAATTAGCAACAGCTTGTCAGCTTTACAGAGGCATTCTTGGTTCTGGTACCTGTTCTGAGGGTTTATTACTGTGTACATTACCATTTTTATTAAAACTTCTTCTGTGAACACTTCTCATTCATCCTTGTAAAGAGTGAAGCTTTTCTGAAAGTCTCATTTTGTATGAGGACAATCTCATAGACTCTTCAGTAAGCTTCCACAGAACCTAAAAAGCTTTTATTAAATAGATGCAAGTAGAAAGCCGTTTTGAAGATATTTCTATTCTGGTTTTCACATGACTTCCCATTTAATCTTCTAGAGTTTGTAAACTTTTGCTTCCCTAACACAAGATTCTTTTTGCCTGTTTTTTTTGTTGGTTTTGGTTTTGTTTGTTTTTTGATGTGTAGATATCTTTTTGCCTACAGGTTCCTTCATACTGCTTTAACTACACTGGTTTTGCCTCTCCCACCCTTCCAAACTTCATGTGCTGCCTGAAACTTATTTCAACTGTTCCCAACTTCTCCTCTTGCTACAGTCATTTTTTTATGATACTCCATAAAATTAATCTGAGATAGAAAAACTTTTTCAGGTCTTCTATTCCTCATTGAATTTGAGCAGATTACAGTTACTACTTGTATATAAAAATATACAATGGTATACTAATATAACAATTTATCTTCATTAAGACCATATTAGGTTTAGCTTAAAAATAAATAGCGTTTTTTAAGTCTCCAGGATTTTTTATGTGTTCCAAAGGTATTTAAAAACAATCAACCCCACAACTTCCCTTATCAAGCACTTCTAAAGGTCTTAGGTAGAAGCTACCCAGTTTGGTCAGCTTCTTAAATAAAGTCTGGACTCACTGGCCACAGAAACTATTATAGTTTCGTTCCCTGTTGCTATTTGCGTGGGAAGATTGTTTTGACAGCACCTTCAAGATTCCTAAGTACCAAAAAAAGAACCACACAAGATGAAAGTACATCCCTAAAGACAGAGTCTTGTTTCTTGACTGTTGGTGCTTGCACATGTTTGGAGGCAGCAACATGCTATTAGCTGAAATAGAGAGCTCATTTTCATATATTCTCCATGCAGGAACACTTTAATATAACCTACTGAAAAGAAATAATTGCACATCTATGTGTAGCAAAATAAAAGGTATTAAAATACTTGAAATCAGGTAAGATAATCAGATTTACAGGGCTCTTACTGACTAAATGCTTTGAATTCTAATTGCGTGCTTCCTCTCTCATTCTTGAACACCTAGAAAAGACTACATTTTCAGCAAAACCTGAGGAGTCAAGACAGCTTTTTTTTTTGTTTGCTTATATGTTTTGTTGGTTTTGTTTGTTTGTTTGTTTTTGTTTTTATTTGTGGTTTTGTGGGGTTTTGTTTTTTGTTTTTTGTTGTTGTTGTTGTTGTTGTTCTGTTGTAGGCTTTTTGCTGGTTTCTTCATTGGTTGTTTTGGGGGGGGGTTGTTTGTTTTTAATAATACCCAAGTTAGGAAACATCAGTACACTCACATTTGAAACCTTAGTCACCTTTAAGAAAAGGGCATATTAGTAGAAGTCATTCATAAAGAAACTGAAAAATAAAAATAAAACCACTATTACACAGAAATCTTTGAGCTGAAATGTGGATTACCACATCACCTCTTTAACAGATCAGTTTATTTTCTAAAAATCTGATAAAATACCTTGCAATAAAATACCTATTCTCTCTGAAACAAATCTGACTTTGTTGTCTGAGTATTTTCAATTCTTTTGAACTTTAATGGGGGAACACAATGACTGTAGGCAAACTGAATAGCTACTGTGTGAGCAAAGAAGACATTTGTATTGTTGCAAGGAATGTTGGCTGCAATAGGAGATTTTCCCTCTACTTTGGAGTTGGTACCACATGATCATTACTTCTGCATGAGATGAAGACTCTCATCATATTGTTAAACAGGCAATTTTTCTGACCACAGAGCTCAGATATGCTCCCTGTATGAATATTCCATGTGCATCTCCTAACACACTGTAAGGTATGGTCTGTAAGACATTATTCCCCAAGATATATAAATTGCCTCTCCTTTTATTCTTCCACCATGTATCTTAAAAAAAAAAAAAAAGAAGATTCAAGACATTTGGGCTTCTATAAAAAAGCAGTGTGCTACAATTCTAAGACAAAAATCCCACACTTACAGATTTCCACCCATTAAAGTCACATAACTTGCATTAGAAGAAACTGTGTTCAGAGAGGGGTTTGTTATTATTTAGACTAAAGGAGTATTTGTTTGTGATACTTCTGTTTTCCTAGTGAGTCTTATTTTTGCTTAGGACTATACTCTGCAAATATTTCCACATATCATTAAAGCTTTCTCCTGTCACAGAGGGATGATTATACATAACCAATAATGTGCACACAATTTTTTGCACCACTGAAGCTTGTTGGTTTTCTCGTCCCTGCAGCAGTCAGCACAATGGAGCCAGATCATGACCAAAACTTTGAAGACTGTTGCAAAATACAAATATCTCTGTGATGCAAAACATTTCTAAATTAACATTTTCTCTTTAAAATAAGTAAAACTGAAAGAAATCAAAAATGCTACTTCATTTAATTTGTTAGAAACTTAAATGCACAAAAGGAGAAAATAGTGCAGCATTTGCATGTGCTGAGATTGCAGTACGCAGTCACTTAGATATGCCTGTCTGGAAGTACAAGATTGCCTAGGGTTACACCTTCAAAAAGCTGCTAGCGATTGCCAGAAAATTGGAAGTTTCTTCGGAAGCTTCAGGTAGGGGAAAAGGTGCACAATATACTCTGATATAGCGGCGGGCGTTGCCGAACGGTGTAAGTTGCTGCCTCTGGAGCCGGCTCCTCCTCTGAGGATGCCGGTTCGAATCCTGGAGGAACTTGCTGCCGCCGTCCAAGCGTGCTCGGCCGTGGCAAGATGAACCTCAGGAGTGAAGGGGGTGGGGCCAGTTCCGCGCACACTGTACCTCACCTAAGAAATCCATTGCGCAGGCTTATCCCAAAATCTTCGTTCGCGAAGTCCAGCCAACAACAACAACTCTGATATAAATCACACAACTGCACTTTGTCACCTAAAACCAACCAAGATCCTACACAGTTCAGCTATCCACTGATTTTTCACTTCTAGAGCACAGAAGTAATATGGAAGTGTTCTTGACTGCACAGTTGCAATATTGTATGGCAAACATCCTGCAAGAGACTTTAAAAAACAGAAATAGATACAAGGCTGGAAAAAAAGGATGGGGTAGTGTCTAAGTTTAGAGAACT
>VXAU01000407.1:0-15433 GCA_013399695.1 Formicarius rufipectus | reverse complement strand
CTTATCAGCCAGCAGCATGCTTGTAGGGAGCATGGGGAGAGCTCTCCCAAATCTTTGTTAGCGAAGTCTAGCCATGATGAAATCATAATGAAAGAAAATAATTTCCTCTCTCCAGAATTGGCAAAGTCACTTTTTTTTTTCCTATATTCTCAAATCAGAATAAAATTTTCCTTTTTTTTTGAAAACATCTTTGGTAAATTCAAACAACATAAGAGAGATGGAAATAAACCAAATTGTTTTTTTGCTTCTTTCCAAGGCTTTTTGTTGGTTTTTTGTTTTTAATTTTGGTTGGTTAGTTGGGCTTTCTTCAGTGACAAAAAGAAAAGTGTTTTGGCGTCTACCACTCAAGTGAAAAATCAGTTAGTTACACAGGTCTGACTATTTTTTAGGCTTATGCATGCATTTTATTAGTTATTTTTCCACATAATAGGACATATAATGGACAACAATGGACAACAATGAATTTTTGTTTACACCTGTCCAGAAAAAGGAATATTTTTAGCACAATACTTCAATGTGAAGACAAAAGTAAATACAATAAAATAGAAATAGGAGAAAAAAAGACCTTAAAAATATATGTATGGCTTTTGGGAGAGAAAGAAATAAAAAAAGTGTTTTAAAATAATCCAACAAAGTTCAGGGAACAGTTTTTAACATCAAATCTCAAAATGACACTCCATTTGAACCACTGATTTAGTGAAATTCTGTTTAACCACTATCAAATTCAGCTTCTCACACCTTAGTTAAATTAATTTTTTTTCTTCCCCTGGTAAAAAGATAATTAGAAGCTAAAGAATATAAAATTATCTTTAGACAGGACTTGACCAGCCCTTCTGTATGATCTTTCTCTGTCCTTTTTTTACTAGTAACTATAAACTCATTCTCAAAAACTATTCTTTTTCTCTAGATTATTTCCAATTTGCAGCCTGTTAAGCATTTTAGTGTCAATACGTTGACATAACCACTAAACACATAATTAGTCCCAGTTATATACGTGAGTTTAGAAGGGGAAGAGGCAATAACATGGACAAGCCATCAACTGCTGTAAAGTAGTCCAGCTCCACTCAGTTCAGCACAAGAGTTTATGGTTATAACACAGAAGACGTCAATGCAAACTCTTATCTGCTGGGAGGCATTCAATAAGGGAAACCTAAGAATAAAATGTATATTTAAGAGTAGGCGAAGGAAGACAGTTTGCAGGTCATATCAGATAACAACAACAACAAAAAAAAATCATCTCACTGCTTCCACCTGAGCTGTTCACTATGGAAAAATAACAAGTGATGCACAGGGAAGTTGCCAAGGAAGACAAGGAAGCACAGCTTCTTATACACATTGCCTTGGACTAGTTAATATTCATAAGGAAAAGTCAAGGCCCTAAACAGAAAGCTAATTTCAGGAAATAGCATGGAATAACAAGAATCAGAATAGCCCAGAAGTGTTGAACTTGGAATTGAAGGGTCAAGGTTTCCAACACCTGAAATTTCACATGACTGGATATTCAGATGTTTCTAATTCCTCTAAATTTTCTTTCTTTTTTTTTTTTTTCCCCCCCAAAGAAACAGCATGTCTGAGAAAGATAATTATTAATTACCAGAAATCCAATTTTTTATTAATTTATTTAATGTAGATGGACTGAATTGTGTAATGGGTAAAGACAGTCATGGAACAGTGATAGGCAGGAATAAACCAGATCCACTGAATGGGGACAGAGAGGATTTTACTCAAGGAAATGGCAGTGAAACCCATCTTAATAAATAACCAAGATGAGTTGACTTAAGCACTTATAATGCCAGTGTCTGTGATAAGCAGTGGAAACATTAATATAAAATGCTTCACCGTAAATGAATACGGTAGAGTTCAGAATGATATATTGCAGCACAGCCATTCCTAGTATGGTGTGCTTTTAAAGTGATGTTTATAAACGTTATTACTTTGGTAACAATAGGGGGAAAAAGAACGGAATAGCAAAAATTGTTATCTGTTAAAGAGGAACTGCAATAGCAAAATTTCCTGATAAGAACCTACATAAGGATTTAGCCACAGTGAGAGAACAACTGTGCTCAGATACAAATGCAGTAACGAGGAACATGGTTGTAGATTGTTCATTTCTAATCCTAGCTGTATTTTACAGTCAGATGGTGAAAGCAATCATTTCATGAAATAACTGAAATTTTCAGATATTTCATGAATTGACCAGCATTATGGCTGTTCTCCTACACTCTTAGACTGTTTCAATCCATCATTAAATTAAATGACTGGTGTTATTGTGAAAGTCACATTGGTGTGATTTTTATCACTTCTATTTAGGCACCTGAACTTGATGCACAGGTCAATTCAGCCTGTCACAGTCATTGAAGAAAAGGTGCCATGTCCAGCTGGTAACCCAGTCAATCTACCTTAGCTACCTGGTTTTGGATTAAATGAATTATCCTTTGCATATACTGCTCTCTCTTTCTTTTAATTGTAAAAGCGAGTTGAAGGTGACAGGTTTGAGCAAAAATGCTTACCCACTGATTAATCCTCATGACTCCTATTTGTACTATGGATGCTCACAACTGCTGTGGAAAGTACTTGTGTTATGATATGCTCTTGGAGACATTCACTTTTTACATTCTGTGCTTTTTGCCACAGAACTCCTCAATGCGCTGGATTTATCTACTCTGTTCTTTAAGCTCTTTCCCAGTGTGCCACGTGGCCTACAGGGTAAAATGAGAATTATATTCTTTTTTTGTTTGTTTGTTTCGGTCAGAACAAATAACATGACACATCTTTCTTTACCCAGTCTGGGACATTTATTAAACCTCTCCACAGACAGGGCTTTCTTACAGTCCCTAGACTTAAAAACTTGGCCCTGATGTGACAGTCAAATTCTAGTGACAGATGAGCATGTTAAATGCCTTTACTGCCTTGAAGAAATGCTGTCTCATATTCCTAGTAAATGCAGCATTTGTTAGTCCTTCCCCTTCCAGGCCAGAAAAGACTAAGAGCCTGTCTTTCTAACTGCTTCCCTGGGAAGTGAAAAGTTCTATCTTCAGACAGCCATGATGGAGTGCCACCATTCACTGGGAAGACAATATTAGTTGAAGTATGGATGTGGTGAATGTCCATGAAGCTATATGACAGGTTCACTCTTTCCTAACGAGAATCTGAGAGGTGCCAAGGGATTCTGCACATAAGATTAGGAGTGTCCAATATGGTTCTGAAAGAACTGAGAGGCTGGAAACTACATCTCAAAACAAGTTTCCTGTCTGTGAGTACATACAGTAGCAGGGGAGGTGCATTTGTGGATTTTTCTGGGCCCTGGGAGGAAGGCAAAGCAGACACCTGCAACACAAAAGAGAGTCTAATTGTCCAAGAGTTTCATATTCTCTGAAACTTAAAAAAGCAGTCTTCATTCCAGGGAAACACGTAATTTAAATGAGTAGGGATGAAGTTTTGCATGATATCAAAGATCATCTGTTAGTTTATGTCTTTCAGCTTTCCTAGGCTAGAGTATATGGGTCAGGTAAATATTGGTTCCTACTTCATCTGCATATAAAACCTGGAGCACGTTAGAAGGCACTGACCTTCACATCTGCTCACACAACTGGGTGCTCTGAATTTCTTAGGAACTGGCTTTTTAAGTATATACTTCTGTATGTTCTTTTGACTCTGGGATACTACATGGAAGAACAGTTGAAAAGATAAGCAGGACTCAGGTGCTGAGAACTGTTGCCCTTCCTACATAAAACTTTGGCACAAAATCATACTCCAGAGAGAAGTAAAAAAGAATTATAATGACATAATGAAAGGCCAGATGAGATTATTAGGGCATGTCACAACTCTTAAATGAGAACTGGACAGTATGACCTGGGAAATACTGGTCACTGAAGGACAATGTTTCTCGCTTACCATACTTCAGACTATTTTACCAGACAATTACAGGTGATTATCATGAATATGTGCAGATGTATCTGAACATTTTTGAACTGTTGGAATGTGTATTCATGTCAGCAAATGTTATACAAGCAGCAGAGTTTGACAATCAAGTAGTCCCACTGAGCATACTGCCCAGTATAAGGTGCAGGAACAACTCAGTCACCTGACAGAAGTCACACAATTCTGAGATAAAGTACAGCATCTTTATGTTCCTTCCTGATTATGGTCCTATAAATCCTGGAGGTTTTCTCTTTCCATAGTCAAAAATGTAAAAAGAAATTGCCTTCTCATTTGTATCCTCTTTTGTTTTACAGTCTGCCTTGAGAGATAAACGATCACTTGAAACATCTTTTACAGACTAAAATGGCTATGAAATAGTAGAAAGACTTGCCCTGAACTCTTGTAAAACTAGACATTTGAGAAAAGCTGAAATCTGAGACAAGAAATAAGAATGTGATCACAGACGAGAAACACAAATTTTCTCCCTGGTGTTGATGTCAAGGAAGTTAGAAACATTAGTGTTATTTTTTCCGTATCATGCAGACATTTCAAAAATTATTTGCCTTCTTAGGTTATTTTTTGCACCTGATTTTTCTAGGTCTTTTAGAAGACTCAATTTGTTTATTTAGAAATTATGTCCTTTATAATTCACAGAAACTGTTGTTTATTTATTTAATGTAATAGTTAAATCTTCACGAGAGGTGGATTTGCTGATTTTGTTTTGGATTTCTTTACATTAAATGTTTTTTCTTTGAATTTTCTAATGTATTATTTATTTGACTAGCACTTTAATTTTATTTTTCTATGGGCAGATTTTAACCATATGAGTTTATGGTTATTATGATTTACAGTAAAGCATATACAATTAGACCTTTACATCAGTATCCGTGAGGCCAGACAACTTGATTTCAGAACTCCAGCTTCACATATTTAAGATAAGAGAATCATAGAGTAATATCAGTTGTGAGAAAAACCTGAAGGGTCGGAATGGCTCAAAACTGGACCAATTTAAAAGTTATGCCATATGACTTAGACCTTTGTTAGCCAAATTTTGGGTATCTTCGTGAATGGATATTTCATCTCTTTTCTGTGTCTCTGCTTTAATGTTTCACCACCCTGACTGTGAGATTTACTTTTATTTCATAATTTCTAATTAAAATTTCATTCTCTGTAACTTGTGCCCATTGCCTCTCATACTTTTTGTGTCTGCCTCCAAAACCAGCCTGACTCCACCAACTCTTTAACTACTTAACATATATTTAATGATATATATTTATCCTGCTTTTCTTAAGATTGAATAAACCCATCTCCCTCAGTTTCTCTTTGTATGGCTCATGATTTGGGCATTTATGCCTCTTGCACCCTACAGCCATCTGTTGGGCAATATTGATCATCTACCTCATACAGGGAAGATGTAATACTCCACATTTGGTTTCACTGGGATTGAATGGAATATAATAATCCCTTCCTTCACCCTGCTGCCAAGGTTCTTGCTCATGCATCCCAGTATGAGGTTACCATCACATCTGCAAGGATGCATTGCTGGCTCATATTCAACTTAGCTCAACTTACCAGGGGGGCCCCAGGTCATTTTCTGCAAAGCCATTCCCAAAGCTGTCAGTGCCCAGATAGTGGGACAGTGCAGAAACTCTTGACCTGAACAAAACCAACTCAGTCTTGACATTATTCAGTGTCCCCACACATCAAAGTCCAGAAAGACCCTGCAAAGGAAATGTCTACACCTCTTTCAGCTTAACAAGCGATGCACATCCAACAGATCAGGGCCAAGACAAGGAAGGGGAAGTGTATTCCTTCAAGGTACAGCGGCTCCAGGGTGAAATGAATTGAGGAAGATAATTTTCTTCATAAGAATTTAAAACTTTAATATTTAGCTTCACTCACAGTGGTAGAGACAGAGATTCCAAGAACTGGGATTGTGAGAATGATTTGCCTCAAAATAAACAGAAAATGTGGCAAAACAGTTGTGCATTTCCAGATAGTGATAAAATGAAGTTTTATACTTGAACTAAACAGATGTACTATACAGGAATTAGTTTAAAACTCTTAGAAACTGTTGAAGTTGTTTCCCCCAAGCTCATACAAACCTTAGTTATACTCAGTTCTCCTCGAGGGGCAGAAGAATAAACCTTCACCATCAGGTAGTTAAACTGTCTTGAAAAATCATTCCAAAGGCACATATTTTAATGAATGCTGGCATAATCTTGCTAACTTTCAAGTAAACCAGAAGTTACCAGAGAGCATTAATAAATGGTCTCTGCAACTAAATAGGTGACCATCAATACTGATACAAAACCAAAATGAATCATGGGAAAACTTAAAAACGTGAGATAAGGATCTCATATTTCTCTTACCAATCACTTTTGTGGCCTCCTCTGGACCCACTCAACATGTCCATGTCTTTCCTGTGTTGGGGTATATATTGACAAATTGCATAAAATGATAATAGGAAAAAATATTAATTTCATTTACAGTTCAATTTGAAGTAGCATAGCAAGAATTCTTATGACATTGTAATGGCCCTTTTCAGTATTGGTGGAATAAAAACTTGGTATTTGTATTATAATATAATTTTTATATTGGGTTAATATTTTGTCTTAGATACTGATATATAGACAAGATTTTAATGACATAAGTAATGACAGAACCTCATTATTTTTTTAAAGGAAAATCTTTTCAGATGAAATATTATTTTTCCTAATAAACATTTTTGGTGTATTGTATACAGTCCAGAAAAAAATAACTTCATCATCTCAGAAATTGTTGATGAAATGGAATTTGCTTCTTTTTCACACCTCTAGGTTATTTATTACACTATTCTTCATTCAACATCTGGTACTTATTTTCAGTTGAAACTTTCATTGTTGTGATGGTTGATTGCTCATACCAATTATTGCTGTTCTTATGGTTGTACTCCATTTGAAAGAATAGACACAGCAAGCAAATGCATTATTACCTATTATGACATTTATTATGATTATTTATATGTGTAGAGAATACATGCAGAATATTATTCATATGGTAGTTAGACAGTTTCAGGATCTTGATATTTTCTATCTTTAATATCAGACTACAACAGTTTCCCCATCTTATGTATTAGAGATGGAAGGAAATAATAATTAAAAATCTTGCCCAAGGTTAAGGAGAGAAAATGAGTTAGAGCAGGACATAGAGTCTTCCAGTTCTAATCATTTCTGGAGCAATATGTTCCATTGAGTCATTATTGAGGCTCAACTGAACTAAGACTGATAGAAGAAAAAAGCCCCAGGGGTGGAAATTTGGCTTACTCCTACAGCCATATTACCAAAGTAAATTGTTTTCCACATCACCAAAGGGAGTTTAGGAAATATTTGTCTGAAATCCATGAAGGCTGAATACAAAAATAAACACAGAAAAGCCAGTTCTCAGAAAAGCCATTAAGAGCTTTCCAGACAACTTTTTTGTTTTAGAAGTTGGTGGGTTGGTTATTGCTCCAGCTAAGTCTGAATTATTGAATCTAAAAGTCATGAAGGAGATTTGCCAATACTGAAGATAAGGAGGAAAGATTATGAAAGCCTTAACAATGGTTTCCTCTCATATTTTCATAATTATCTGGGATCCATATTATCACAATGAAAGCACAGGGGATTGATGAGCTAGTCATACCATTCCATGTTAAACACTTAGAAGTGTCCTTATATTTTCCTCAAAGACTGAGTCTAACTTTAGTAGGTTAAGTTAGGAGAAATGACCCCCCCCCTCTACAGTCTACAGTTCTACCCTGTTTCTACAGTTTCTGAACCTGAAGTGACACACAGGTCACCAGTGGTGAAAGAAATTAAATTGGAGGCCAGTGAAATCAGGGGCAACAAAGCCATCTGTTCTGGTTTAAGGTTAAACCAGCAGGAGAAATGAATCCAACTCAGAATGGGATTGCAAGTCAGAATAACAATTTAATAAAAGATCACAAAATACACTGATATAGAAGGAAAATTCATTTGTGCCACAAAAACACCAGATGTACAGCCCAACACAGTGGGGCACAAGCAGAATGGAGCTCACCAACCCCTGTGCTGAGCACCATGTGCCCCTCACCCCGAGTTCAAACTAAAAAGAAAACAAGAAACTTGCTGGCGAAAATGATGGTTGCAGTCCGATGGCAATCTCAGTCTGCTCGAGTCTCTGGTCCTCCTCTGGATCTGAAGAGAGCCCCCAGTCCCAAAACCCTAGGTTTATATTCACTTGGGCTCGGATGGGAATTACCAGTCCCTCCCCCAGGAGGGAGAGTTTCACAATGGGTGATTTACTCTGTGGTTTGAACAATGGCATATTTTTGGCATTCCTGACGACCCATTAGCAGACATGACCCCTCAGGTGGGTGTGGAGGCAGGAAAGCTTCCTCATCTCACAGAGGTTCCTNCCTCATCTCACAGAGGTTCCTAAACACCCAGCTTGTAGCCTGAGGAGTTGGGTGTGCCTTAGACAACTGCTGCAAATGGGCCGCTGTGACCAGTTCATGGCAAAAATGTCATATAAGGTTTAGAATACACACCCACACAGTGACAAACTGATCCGGCTACTAAAACCAGGACACCATCAAAGACCAAATACCTAACATATGTAGAACCCACTATATATAGTAATCTGGGATGTAATATGGAGATGCAAACAAGGAAGAAACAGCAAGATGTATAACAATGTTGCAAATACAAATATAGCCTATGCCTTTTCCTTAAAAATAAAAAAAAATAAAAAATAAAAAATAAAAAATAAATTAAGAAACAAATTAACATCACATTTTTCACATTGGTGAACTTATAATACCAATGACCTGGTCCAGTGTTGGCTTGCTTGAGGAAAGCGGTGGAGTAGGATTCAGAGGGACAGTGGAAGGAGGACCATAATGCTTGTGAAAAGAGTAGGTACTACTGTGAGTAACTATTATAGCTGCTTTGTTACATTATTGAGGTTTTTTCTTGTTGCAAGTATCCTTTATTTTCTTTTTATGTAATAAATAAAAGTTGTTTAGCTTTATCATTAAGATTTTAATTATATTAATAATGAATTCTTGACTTCACATATTCACTACATTTCCCTTTAGCACATAACAAGATTTTAAACATAATAATAAACTTAACAGTTTAAGAGAAAAACAAGTTCCTATTTCACTAGCTTTCATAAAGCAGCTTCAAGAAGCAGCTAGCATGAGCAGTAATGTTTGCTTTCTTTCATCTCATGTCTATTTCTTAGTGGAATTTACTGCTAGCAAGTAGAAAGTTTCTTCTGATCATAGTCAGCTACTCTGAAAAATATGTTTTATTACTATCAAAAAAACCCACTTTAATGAAGGGAATTATAAAATCATTTTTGCAGGAGTCTTTGGATAATAAATTGTCAAGTCTTAAATATCATCAAATTCTTTTATCTGAGTTCATCTTGTCGAGATGGATCAGAATGCTGTAATCAATCACTCAGCTTAGTCATAAAATGACTTCATTATACATGTGTATTCTCTTCAAAATCAAGTTGTAACATTTGCACATAATAACTTATTGGGCTGCAAGGTTAGTCCAAGCCTGTGTTCGATATTATCTGACATTTTATTGGCTACTACACAAACTTTTGCCTAATACAGTCATTTTACTTAGAAATTTAATTGAAAGGTTGCCTGTAATAAAACATTTCTTTTTTTTTTTAATGTAGGAAGAGTAATGTAAGACTACTTGATACATGGGAGGAAGAAGGAAGACAGTAAAATGTGGGAGAAAATGAAGGAGAAAAAGGAAACATTCATTCTAATGAGAAATGGAGTTTGAAGAAGAAGCTTCATAAGGATGAATTCATTCCCTAAGGGAGCTTAGTGAGCATTTGGTGTCTGGATCAGCACACTTTCCTAGATGAAAAGTATAAATCACACAGTTATGTGATGGATGTTGTTTATTTAGAACAAGGCTTGTTAAAGAGATGCTTAGCAGGAAACAGGCATCTTCTTTCAAGGAATGACGTCTTGATGCAAGCATCTAGAGAGCACAGAAAGGAAGGCAGGAAGCAGGGCATGTAGAGAAAAACCTCAGCAGAGGATAAAACAAGGGCCCTTCTCAATTTCTGACTATCTGGACTTTGTCAGAGGAATATGACAGACACAAAGAGGCCTCCAGAGACAGTTTCAGACAGCCAATGGATTTACTTTACATGCAAAACTTATATTGACCTGTTTCATTGCTAAGGAATGAGGCTTTACAAAAAGTGAGGAAAAAACAAAAAAACTCTGCTTAAAAAACTAATTGTTATGTGTAATGGTGAACATGCAAGAGGCAACAATCTAAACAGAAATATAAAAACAACTAAAAACCATGTTTTCTCAAGTAGGTATAATTTTTCATTTTTCTTTTCTTCCCATGTCTGAGGTCTATAACTCTGTTGAATAAACCTTTACAAAGTCATACTTTAAAAAAATTTTATCTATCTACTAGTTATACTTCTAGCACAGAACGGAGACACACTTGCTTCCCAGTTCAGAAAAAGAAAAAAAAAATAATTCTGGATCTACCTTATGTTTGACATTGAATGAATATTCTAATATAAGTATATGCTAGTAAGATACTTTGAAAAATAAACTAAAGAATGAATAAGCATGGACAGTATTATTAAAACTGGTTCTGTGACCCCTACATTTATGTATGGGCAGTTCATACAGAATAGCAATAAATTTGGGGGGGGAAAAAAGAAAACACAATAAAAAAGCCCTCCCTAACTTCTAGAAATGCTTTATCCTCATTATTCCTTAGTGGAAACTTCCTGGGAAATGATATTTCCTCAGGAGGAGATGATTCATAAAATATGTTTTATGACAGCCGTTGAGTGTTAAGAGAGTTGTGTTGGAATCTAAGACTGGGTTTCAGTAAAAAAAGTTTCCTTCTCTTTGGTCAGTGTTTCTCTCCATTTTCGCCCTTAGTCACGATGGGGATTGTTGGAATCCCACTGTGCCTCTTTACTTGGAAGGCAAGATCAAAAACTTGGAAGCTATTGGATCCTCAGTTCCTAAATACCTTGGCCCCTCCTCATCTTACTACTCATCAAAAGTGGTTTCCCATTTTAATTTGTTGGATAAGAGAAACATAAAACTTGTGTAGGCTCTGTACAGCCACACTCCCAAGAGTTTCCAGCATTCACACCTTCAGGATGGCTCTTCTGGTGGGTTTCCTGAGGACCATGACATTTTTTACTTTTACAAAAAGAATTTGAAATGTGAGGTTCTCCTTCAGTTCATAACAAAGTCAGCTATTCTGAAATATCAAAACACTTTGTGAATTGGAATGACCTTTCCCTGGTTAGCTCCTGCCCTTTAGCAATGGGTGTTGCTGGTTGCTCGAAATTCACATACATGGACACTTTTTGCAAAAAAGGCTATGAGAGGGCAAACTTTCTCCAAAATGTCTTTAACTTAAAAAAGTCAACCCCAGGCATGAAAAAAAGAGAACCAGTTCTGCAAGCTATTCACCTCTTGGCCTCTTTACTGAAATTGCCAACAAGGAGAGGAGCTGCAATGAGGACTATTCATTTATGTCTGAAAATAATGTTGAATATCTGTCACTGCTTTGGGAAATGATTGACCTGATAATGATAGGTTTTATATCTGCAGGTCCTAGAGTGCCATTCTCAAAGTCACTATATGGAGTTTGAAAATTGACTTCTTAATGGTAACAATCCTGTGGAACGGAGAGCAATTGCATTGCAGATGAATTTCCTGATGCAAGTACGTTGCCTTTTCTCTACCCAGATTGATGCCCATGTGCTAAGTATGTTGCCAAGAGCAAAACTTAAGGGAATTACAGTGTAATGACATTACAGTGAGACATATACCTTTAATGTAATTAAATAATTTATGCTTAAATGTTTTCTTATGAGGGTGAATATGGTTCTCATAAAAAAAAGAAATACAGGAGAGTTCTACTTAAACGTATGAGTACATAGTTTAGCCCTAAAAGAAAAAAAAATCTTAATTTGCCTCTTGTTTTTAAGTTTAATTGCTGTCAAAGTTTCCTTCCAGAGAAGCATCTCACAAAGGTCAATAGAAAAAATTGGGAATTAAGAATTAAATTTTCGGAAGTGATTACCGCTAAGTCCGATCTCACTGGTTCCAATGAACTACTTTTAACTTTAGTGTGAATAGAGCTAGCCAAATGTCAAGAGCTTTTTGGAAATCCAGTATGAGTGATGTGTTATTCAGTTGACAGCGAGACAAGAATAGAGCACAGGACCTTGAAAGTGGGTTATTTTCTTTCTTGTCCTCTTTCTTTCTTATGAAGTGTGGATATTAATTTCTTGGAAACATATAAATACAATCATACCAAACAAATATGCAAATACAGAAAGTGAAAAAATTCAAAGCAAATGAAATCGAATGGTTGGGAAAAAAAGGGTTAACAAGGATAAATATAGATAAAAGTAAACAAATACAAATCCAATGAGATATTGCCTTGGAAAATTGCTACCTAATTTATTTCCTCATTAAAATTTTTGAAACTTAACTAGGCCCAATTTCCTAGTAAACAAGAAAAATGAATTGCAGATCCCAACTCTGTTTATGTTCAATTTCTATGCTGTGTTTTGTTCCCCCTGAATTAAAGGAAAAAATCTCTCTTGTTTGTTCTTGAATTAATATTATAATCAATGCAACTTTCCCTGCTGTTTGCAGTTTGTCACTACTATTTATTAGATACAGTATGATGACACCTAAAGAACAACCAAGAGAGGTATTCTGTTAAAATAGGCAAGACTGAGACATTACCTGGTCCCAGTTTTGCCTATTTAAATGGTTCATTTTTAATAAGTAAAACAGGTAATACTTTTAGGGCCAGGAGAGAGGAATACATATAACACATAAGTTAAGAAAATAGTATCATGATCTGTAGACTTCAAGCTATTCTTACATTTTTGGTCTGCTTTAAGGAATAGCTGCATTTTTTTCAGCAAGTTTCTAAAGTTCTTGAGCGCTTATGGTCGAAACCCATGAAAGTTAGATTTTCAGTCTCTGTTTTACTGAGTTTTGAATCCATTAGCTCATTTAAAAAATATTTCTGGAGGGATAGGAGCAACAAAAATTACCATGTTTCTATACACTTAAAGAAATTTTTGGCCCAAACACAAGGAAGCACTAATAGTGAAATCCTAGTAGCACCTCACTTTAAATACCAGAGAATCCACACCAGGAAACATAAAGAGAAGCAGGCTTTATCAGAACTATTTCTCTTGAAGCAGCTTTAGTAGACCAATGTATTTAATTTATGATGGAAATTAAACAAATATTAACTTCTTCAGTCATGGACTTTGTCACCCATCACATACTTCATAGACACTGAATAGATATTAAGGTGGGATTTACCCATGGACATGGAGATACCTCCAACCTCAGTAGCTATTAGGACCTCACTCCACTGTCAATAAACAGCTATAGCCACCTATAGGATGTGCCTACAATCTAAAATATGACCAAGCAATCATATCCTCAGTGTACTCAGATGAGTAGTTTAGATGGAGAGGCTCAAATTCTAGAAAATAGATGTCAGCTAAATAAATCCCATTGTCTATTATCTTATGTCCTATAAAACAAGGTTAGTATATGAAATTAACAGGACTGACTGTACTAATACCAGGTGTTAAAGTAATAATTAAAAAAAATAATTAAAAAAAGGTGTTATTTAATTTTGGTAGCAATACATTCTGTTGGCAGTTGTGCAGCTGTCTTTGCACAGTGAGCCAGGAGGAGGAGAGAACCTACCTGATAATCCTAGCTGGAAAAGAAAGGTTGTTCTTTATACAAAGAATCATAGAACCACAAAATCATAGAATGATCTGCATTGTAATGGACATTAAAGGTCACCTCACTCCAACCCCTTACCATGGATTGTGGCACCTTCCACTGGACAAGGTTGTTCCAAGTCCCATCCAGCCTGGCCTTGAACACATCCAAGGACGGTCCATCTATACCTCTGGGGAAGCTGTTCTGGTGCTTCACCAGTATCACAGTAAACAGTTGTGTCCCAATATGTAAACTAAATCTCTTCTCTTTCAGTCTGAAACCTTTCCCTTTCATCCTATCACTATATGCCCGTGTGAAAAGTTCCTCCCCATCTTTCTTGTAGGGTCCCTTTAGGTACTGGAAGGCCAAAATTAGGTCACTCCACAGCCTTTTCCAGACTGAACAATCCCAATTTTTTCAACATTTCCTTATATCTTGTTTCTGTTCCCTTATCAGTCATATACTTTTTTTTTTTATCTGTATATTTCACTTGTGGACTATTGAATACAAACTGAAGTTTATCCAGAGCAGATTATCCTACAAGAGTTAGGACAGCATGTTAGTATGAACCTGTTCTTTCAGCTGCTGAGGTCTATAATGCTTACTAGAGTTGTAGCTTTATGTCATGGTCCTGCATATGTGAGTACATATGTATGCATCTAAATTAGTAAGTTATAGTATATTGTTCAATTAAATCAGCTACATCAGCTTCTGATGCATAAAATCTAGTCCTTTTAACATCAGAACTTTGGGCTGAGATTCAACTATGCTGCAAATAATTCTCAATATGTGACTACTGTTCTCTGATAGTTGTGGATGCTGTCTAGGAAAACTGCACTGCTAGCGTGGGTGTCTTAGTGCATGGTAGTATGACATTGTACTACAGAGAAGGTTGTCTATTAAACTAGTCTGGACTTGTCTGTATGTTTGCCTTGTTTTCTTTAGGCTAACATATTTCCTCTCCTGTACAGCTAATGTATCCTTCTTGTCATGGCATATCGTTTTTCTCCAATCAAATCCACCAGACCAAACTCACATTAAGCACTGCACAAATATGTCTCATTTAAAAAAAAAAAAAAAAGAAAAAAAAGAAAAAAGTTCATAATCTTGCTGCTGAACTGTTGCACATTAAATGCACACCAATTAATTTCCATAACAATGAATTTTACTAAATACAAGTGGAATTCTGTTTCAGATATTGAAAACCATATATTTTTGGTTTTTATTTCCTGTGTTTGTTGTTGTTCTTTTGGGGGTTTTGGTTTTTGTTTTTGTTTGGGTTTTTTTGTCTGGTTTTGTTGTTTTGTGTTTATTTGTTTGTTTTTCTTTTGGGGGAGTTTTGTTTGGTTTGGTTTTGGTTTGGGTTTAGTTTTTTTTTTTTTAAACATAAGAATTTATACTGCCAAATATAACATGTCTGCTCACAAGAACTCATCTCCTATATGATTCACTTACACAGGCATTAGCCTGCCTAGAAAATTTCATCCAAACATGTTTAAGCAATGAAAAAAGTCAGGGAACGACTTATAATTGTGACTTCCAGTGGGCTATGGATTTTATATGTTTTATTTTGTTTATTCTTACCAACCTCACATCTTTATTGGGACACTTTTCTTGCATATTTTCTTTCAGGCTGCAAATTCTGTGGAATAGAAATTGTATCATTTGATTTATATTTACATCATCTAACATCATCATCATCTTCATCATGGC
>VXAU01000389.1:24273-44677 GCA_013399695.1 Formicarius rufipectus | reverse complement strand
TATATATATATAAATTCTATCTCCACTGTTCTAAAAGAGTACCTTGGAAATAAGATGCCTGTTGTCCATTATAGGTTGACTGTAGACCAAGTCTTCATAAATAGCTTCAGTCTGACCTTTGACTTAAGAGTTCCAAGATCATATGCACATTTTCCTGACTCAGGGCATATATGCAAGAATAAAAGGTATTTCTCCCTCCATAATACTTATGCTCTGAACTGAATCTTCAGTCATGCTGGTGTGTACCAGCTAGTTCTCTTCTTTTGAAAACAGTAATTAAACAAAGCTACACTCATGAATCTGCCTCTTTTTTTCCCCCTCTTAAAAAGCTAACAAAAAGTAGACCTCTTTCAAAGCAAACCAAATCAATGTACCAAATCCAAAGTTCCCAAGTCCATGCATCTGTGATTTAGTTAGTCTGGGGTGAAAGTTTGTTTGGTTTTGTGGGGAGTTTGTTTGGGGTTTTTGGCTTTTTTAGTTTTTGGGCACTAAAATACTAGTACAGCCACATTAATTTATCTAGAAAACAAGTATCAAAATGAGATCCAAAGTAAGTGGTTTTAATTTACAACGGAATCTTTGCAATAAAACAAGTAGTTTTTCTAGATATTAAGTGAGCAATAGAAGCTCATTCAACTATTGCAGCTAGAAATTGACCCACTCTTTTGTGGTTCTGCCAGCTTTCGTGTTATGCTGTTTTGCTCACAAGAAGCCAAATGTGTTAAAGGCATCTTGTTTTGGTGGGTGGAGTTGTTTGCTTAGATTTTTTTTTTGTCTTGGGTTTGTGTTGTTTTTGTGTATGAATGGTGCATCAGACTGTGGGTCTACGACAAAGGACCCATATTCCCAAGCTATGTTTTGTTTTGGGTAAGTTAAATTGTGGTTAAGTTGCACGACCTCCTTATATTACAACAACAATAAAACAACAAAATGAAGTTGTATGTGAGCCTGTGCAAGCTTTAATTTTTGCCAGACCATGTATCAATTTATGTACACATGGTTCAGCACTGGCCAGCTACACAAGAATGCCTTGACAGATTTGTACACCCCACTGTAAAGTCTGGATTTCCACTGTTCCTGGACTTAAAATTAGCCTGCATATCTCCTCTTCCTGAAATCACACTACATGTTTCAACACAAACACATCAATCTCCCTGTATGTAAAATAGAGCAAAATCCTGTCTCAGAGCCTTGAAATTCTTTGCTGTAAAACACTATCCATTATTTATGTGCTGAATGACCACAAGCAAAAATGTCAGTAGAATAAATAATCAGGCCACTTGTAGATAAAATTGCAAAATGACAGTTACTAAATATGCACATTACGCTGTGCTTCCAATCCTTCCATCTGCCATTACTTGAAAGCTCCTATAAAATATTGATAATTTTTTGTAGGATTACCAAAAATTCTACTTTTTGCCATAGAGTGGGGATGGGCCAAATGTTTGCCTCTCTATTCGCAAATTTCACACTGCTTCTACAGGAGGAATTCAGTATGCTTGCTTTAGAGTGCTAGAGACAGCTATGTGGCATTTCCAACCACAAAGTAAATAAATTTATTTTTGTTTTGTTTTGTTTGGTTTTTTTTTTTTTTCCCAGCAGGATTATAGAAAATATTTAGAATTTTGATCATCCCAATCAGCATTATTGTTTTCAAAAGTGACAAGCAGTTTGTTAAAAATACCTCAGTGTCACTACTCTACATTTTTCTTCTAAGGTATTACAAGTGGAATGAAGAAATAAAACAGTAGCTTGTTTTGTTATTAGCATATAATACTTCATACTCCTCTGACTACGATAGAGTAGTTTGATGATTTAGTGTGTGTAATGGTATTTTCATAAGCTACATAAGTCTTTATGCTACGGTTTCAAGATATGAGATGAGAAATTTTAAGATAAACCTGATACTTCTCTTATTCCTCAGATTTGGAATACTTTTGCACTCTGATGACTAAGTTGATGAAAAAATTATTATTTCAGTTGAACAAGGCAACAAAACACAATGAAAAAGGTAAAAATCTAAAGGAAAATCTAACTAAAGAAGCAGTTGGATAAGCATAACAGTAGGCTTACTATTTGCAAGCTGACAAGAATAAAAAGGCATACTACCTTGGGCATTGGAAATTCACATGCCCCAGCACAGTAGTAGGCATCAAATGATTTGGGAGATATGATCCATTCATTCCAGCCAATATCAGCAAAGTCAACTTTCATGTATCTTCTTGAACAAATCCTTGGCTCATTCCATTGTTTTCGCCTTGCTTTCTTCATTGTTTTCTCATCAAAATTTAGCACCTGAGACTTTGTAAGTGTTTCTGTATTTTCTTGCCCTTTTCTCCTTCGATCTTTGCGTGAGGTTTTTGGTTTCAAAGACCTGTAGGCATTCTCCCATATGTCATGTTTGTTGTATTTATTGTTGTTATAATGTATTTCTGGCAACTCATTGTTCTGAATAGAGCTAGTGAGGTATGTATCCCTCCTAACTCGAGTGTCAGTAGAAACATTAGGGGATAGATTTGTGTCCCCATCATTGGAAGGAAATGGATCATAACGCTGTAGAGTGCCTGCCACACTGTTAGGTTCAGAGATTGCAAGATCATTGGCATAAACTAGTATATAAGGTAGATGACTGGTGACCTGTTCAGGGAAGCCCTGATGTTTCTCCCCAGAATCAAGTTCAGCACAGAGAATGAGTTCTCCGGCCCGTTTTGATTCTTTTATGATGTGTGAAATATCCTTTGCATGCCAAGTCCCTCGCCTTTGAAGAAACACAGTGATGTTCTCTTTGACAAGTCCATAGGCAGAATTCTGGTGGATGCTTTGGAATATGAGGTTGAGCCGTAGGACCAGAGGCAGGTGAAGGAGGCGGCAGGATGAGTTCTTGGATCTCTTACAAAACACTTCCTGGTGCCGAGGGCGTTTATCAGCATAGAAGTGAAAAGTGGCAGCAAGGATCATCTCTGAATCCTGCATGGATGTAAGATTGAAGCAGTACAAGGGCTTCTGGGCCAAAAATTCTGCAAGAAAGAAAGGAAATCGTGAATATATATCTGAGACCAAAAATGGTAGTCAAGCCCTTAATTTCATTTAAGTGAGTTTTACTTTTCACTCATATCAAATCATTAAGTATAGTGAGATTGTCGCTTCAGCTTAAAACTATGGTGAATAAGAGGAAAAAACTTCATAACTATTTAACAGCAATATTACAATAATACCAGGACTGTTCACTATGCTGGGCATCTTTTGTACATATTGTCAGTGGATTCCTACTAGCAAGCTTTTAATCAATACTAGTCACATGCACTGGTGTTCATACTATGAAATAACTTCAGAGATTAGATCCTATTCTAGTCTTTGAAGCATAAAAATTTCACCAGACTATTTCTCAGGCTAAGAGAGAGAGTAACGATAGTACTTCTTTAGAACACCAGGCTTTATTTCTGTTTGTTCATTTCAGAAGGCATATGTTTTTATAAAGATGACTATCCACAACTTCTCTCCACTTGAGCTGTGTACAGTTTAATTTTTTAATATTCTTTTAGTAGTAGAATGCTCCAAGCACCACCAGCTCTGCAGATACCGTTATGGTGCATATGCATTGCTGGAATAAAGACATTTCCAATATCAGTGTCTCAGGGTTTCAGACGGGAAAGTAACTTGTAATGATAGCTCAGAGGATGAAAGGGTGAATTAATCTAAATTAATTCTGCATTCTAGAATGAAACAAAGCCTTCAAAAGTCAACATTCTTTGTAAAACAGGATCTGTGAATCTGCAGCTATGGGAAAGCCAGACACTTATAAATACAGACTGGTTAGGAACTGAGAAGATTTGAGGTTTGGATGGAGCATAGTGAAATTTTCATACTGTATAAGCTCACTCAGGCTTTTACCAACCTGTCAACCACACACGGTTACATTTTCCAGTACTCTGAGTTGAACTGTTCTATCTGTATACATTAAAGTCGCCAATAATTTACTGATTGCATCTACCTCTAATCACTGTAGACATCTTGAAGTCAGGAATACAGGTAAATTGTGTGGAGGATTCAAGATACAGGGAAAAAAAGGCAAGCGGCCAAAGAAAGGAAGTACTAGCTTTTACTACATAACCCACACGGAAGAATGTTGCACAGCAGTAAATGAAGATTAGCAAAACAGATTTACATGGTACTTCTGATAACATATTTGTGAAAAAGAAATATGCAGAAAACCTCATTTAAATTATTTTGAGTGGTGAAATTATGTTAAAGCAAGGCTATAGAAGCCAGAATTGCAGTACATTGATTAATCTTGATTTGGTTTTCTTGCCCATATGCATTGTAATACAGTCTTAACTAAATGGTTGCTATTTTCAACTATTCATGATGGTCTTTGTTTCATTTCGCACAGAGGATTGATCATGTTCAGGGAATGAGCCTGATCTGCAAGAGTCAATTTATGGGGAGGTTTCATGGCTTAGGCAGCAAATTGCTGCCATGAGGATTAATTCCCCCCAGTCTGAGCAATTTAGGTGAAATTGAACAAAAACTTAATAGTTCACATTGGGTCACAAACCATTTATGACTTGACAGAGTAACTAACTTTAGCCAATTGATGCTGTCTTCTGAAGCTACAAAGTCCCCTGAAAACTGGAAGGCATCAAAAGAAATAAGAAACTAGAGGAATTAGTTCATAGACTGTGAACTCCTTATCAGAGAAATAATTAACTCTTGTGAATACGTGTAGAGGTGAGCTGAGAGGAGGTGATCAGATGTTGGTGAAATACTCTTCCTGAAGTGGCAAGTAATGCTAGATGAACTAAAAAAAATAGTTGTAGAATTTCTCAGAGAAGAAACACATGCTGCTAAATAAGGTTCTTCTCCTCTCCCTCATCTTGAATCACTCTATGATTCATTTTAGAGTGTTCATCCCTTGATTGATGAATTATGAAGAAATACAGTTTGTTGTCATAACAAAGGAACATTGCAGAGGAGCTTCTGCTTTCATGCAATGTTACCGGGGAGAGATAGGATCCAGAAGAGAAGGTACACAGATGGGACAGAGGAGACAGGAGCTTTGGACACAGGTGTACCTTACTTCCATTACACGGAAAGAAAAGTTACTTCCAGACCTCTCTGCCTTGTTTTCATGATCTGACAAATGAGCAAAATAATATTGATTTGAAATTGGCTAGCATGGTCTACTTGTGGGTAGAAAACATTGCAATTTGAGTGTTTTAAATTAGAATTACAATTACATCTTAGATTACTTAGACCCAAGCAACTTGTTCCTCAGATTAACTGAAAAATTAACAAAAAAAAATGTAGTGCAATTCTTGCCTTGTTCCCAAATCCAGGGCCCTATTTTGGGCAGCAGCCGGTATCAGCTGCTTGGATCACAGAAAAAAAGAAAAAGGTGCTAGCAAGAGGTCATGGAATACCCATCCACAGTGCAAGTTCCTTCCTAACCCCTATTATAGCAGCTGCTAGCTGATGATCTAGGGTGTGACAATTTATTTCTCTCCCAAATGTCAACAATTCCTTTACATCCTAACTCCTAGATTTACAGATATTTTCATTAGCCACATACCCTTCCTTGGAGTCTCCTCCTCCTTGTATATGATCACTTTTTAATATTGCAGTTGTTATAGGATAGAACTTAAGTTGGGGTGCATAAGAGAATATGAATTATTGTGCAGTATTATAGCAATGATTCTCTAAAACACTGCATGCTGCATTGCATTCTATACACAGAACTTTAATATAGGATAAATAGATTAATTCTAAGCTTGCTTTTGTGAATTTCAATCCACCAGATGTATCTAAAAAGAATAATGAATATTTCTGACAAGGTAACAACTATTCGATTTTAGAAACTGATGAAGTTCTTATTTTAAGAACTAGTTATAGTCTATTAAGAGTTAGTCAAAGGACGAAGATGGTTTTCAGAAAAGAGTTTGCGTTTACTTGGTAAACTATCAGATTTACAAACAACAAATTGAAGGACTATTAACTACACAAACGACCTATTTATTACTTGATGATAATGAAAGTGTAGCTTTGACATTGTATATATGTTTTTCCACCCTCATAATCAAGCCAAGTAGAACTGGGGAGATGGAGGTCAGATACCTGTCTTCTCAGGTTTAGGTAGTGCAAGGAATTTAAGAAGCCAAGCAGTTTTAGGCGGTCCCGTAGGCGGCACTGTTCTAGCAGGAACTTGTGAGCCTGCGAGAAGAACAGGCAGAGAGGACCAGTGGCTGGAGCACTCGCTACTAGTTTCACGCTCCAAGTATTTCTGAAAGTATCTTTCGACCCAGTGCGATGTCCGCTGAGAACGCCACTTCTTTTGCCGATGGTTTGCATACACAGCAACAGCGACTTTCCCAAGGGAAATACTCTCGTAGGAGGGAAGGGAGCTAGGGGAGGTGGGATGCCGTAGCGGAGGGGAGACACCCTGTGCATGAAGCTAGCAAGGGTCTCCCCAGCATTCACCCAGAGCGACACCCCCACCACTCAATGACAACCTCGGCGCAAACGCATCACTTTAAAGCGAAAGAGGAGCGAGGTGCCCCCCGCGCCCGGCTCGCCTTACCCGGCCTGGCTTTGAAGCTGCGGACCGTGTTGCCGTCGCCGGGCCGGCTCCCTTCCCGGTTGTACTTCTCGTAGAGCTTAAGCATGTGGACAGCTACCATGTCCTGAGCGATGCTGCCCANGGGCGGCCATCGGGGGATGCTGCGGGCGGGCGGCCGGGCGCGGAGCGGCGGCGGCTCGGGCGCTGCCTGCGTCTGGGTCTCCCGGTTGGCCCTGCCGCACCGGGGCGAGGGGGCGGCGGGGACAGGGAGGGAGGAGGGAGGGATGCTGGGGGCGGCCCCCCCACCCCCGCACTGCTGATGCCGCCTCCGCCGGGCCAATCCCCGGGCCCGGGGGCGAGGAGCTGCGGGCCGAGGGCGGCGGAGCGGGGGCAGCTCCAGGGGTCCGGGTGCGGGGAGACTCGCAGGAGGGGATGTTTCATTCCTCCAAATTTGGGCTTTCCTGCTCCTTAAAGCGTAGCGGGAAAAGGATCTAAATTAATTAGCGCTCAGCCGCTGATGGGAGACACATGTCACCGCCGCGGCTGTGTCATTGAGCTCTGCGGCAGGACGGCACCTTGGCTGCCTGTGCCAGTGGGGGCATGGGGGGCTTGGAAATGATATCTAAAAGATAGAAGCAAATAGATACCAAGCGGGCAGGCAGGAGGTAGGAAAGGCCGGGAGGGTGCGTGGATGGTGGGGACAGCATGACAAGGAAAGGCTGCGCACATACATGCCGAAAGTGGAAGAGTGCTGTTTCGGTCGACGGAGCTGACAGTGCGATCTTGTAAAGACAACGCTGTGAATAGTGTTTGTTCCAAGGATCCCAGAGAAAAGAGAAGTCCCTGGTGGGTCCATACTTTAGAAGACCCAATGTGAACTAGCCAAGAGTGCAACAAGGGTCACTGATAATTCCAAGCAGATACTTAAATACTAGGGGTTAAAGGGGCTGTGCATGGGTAAACTTTCGTCATTGGGCGATTTCTGTGTGTGATTTGAAGGAAGAGAATACTGGTGTGAATTTCTGAAGGATTTACATGGCCTAGGTCGGAGTGGGTTGATTTAAAAGTGAATGGTGCATGTTCACTTATTCATCATGTGACACAGATAGTTTTGAATCATAGACGCCCAGCAGGTATAAATGCTGCTATAATGAATAGCAGTTTTAAAGACAATCTGTAAGGAGAGGTGTATATTTTAAGGAAATTGGTCCGTTCTGCCTCCTTTTTTAAAGCTTGTCCTCTAGTAGGCAAGATAGTTACTTTTCTTGGAGTGTATACAATGCAATAATTGAAAAATTGTTGGAAAAAGCTACTGTTGTTGTGTATAACACAACTCTTTTGTGTTTTGTTTTGTTTTTAAAGGTTTGATTCATTTTTAAAATTAGCACCTTGCCTCGTTGCTCTGTGCCCCTTGAATGTATGAAACAAACAATTTGCAAATACAAATTTGCCCAAATGTACGTTGCTAAAGTATCAAACCCCCTATTAATTAATCTTTGCTTATAAGTAAGCCAAACTATCCTTTGATGCCTTTTTTTTTTTTTTTTTCTCCATGGTAGCATGCTCATGACCTCCACTGGGGGTGTGAGCGAACCTTTTGTTGTTTGTGGTTTTTGTCTGTACTGTTTCTATACAATCAAGGTCCTGTGAAAAGGAGGAAGAGGCAGCAGGAGGTAGGAACAAGCTGGGCTATTTTGGACCAATGTCCCATTAAAATGTTCTCTCCCTCCTTAACTCACTCCGAACTTCTTTTCAGGCATACACTTTGTATCAGTCTTTAACCTGCACTAAAACCTGTAGGACACTGATACTTTGACATTGTTGGGAAAGAATTAAAGAACCAACCAGGGATGGCTAATATTTCTTGCCTTATTTTATTGCAGAACAGCAGGAATTCAAAGTCTTTAATGCTCTGGTACTTTGACTCTTTTATGCAGCTGAGATGATGAAATAAAAACGTGTTTGGTAAAGGAATTCAAATTAGCACTGGGTCACATAATTCCTCTGTTCTGAATATGGCCAATCAATGGCATCTCTAAGGCATCTAGAGGCAAGAGCTATGCAATTTCTGCTCATGCAGAATAATATTCCTAGCGTGGAAATTTCTGCTAATTAAAGCTCTTGCCAAGTAGAATGCCTTTCTTTCTCTCTCTTTTTTTTTTTTCTTTCTTTCTTTCTTTTTTCCTTTTTTATTTTATTTTTTTTTTTTTAAGTAGCTCAAGTCAAAGCTTTGTAAGTCAGGATTGGAGAAAGTCTTATAGATAAAGCAATGTATTCAAGATTTTAAACTGCAGATCTAAGCTTCCTACTACAATCATTGTAATAGAAATAGTGTTACATACCCGTAATAACAGGTTATATATGAAAAAGAAATAAAATAATTTTTTTTTCTGGAATTAGTGACATCTGTACAAAGGAACTATTGTGACCTGTGCTTGTGTTTTGCTGTAGGAAACATACAGGAAATATATAAAAGGGGATATAGAGCACTGGAAGTAGTATCTATTCTTTTTGTTCTGTGGTAAAATAATTTATTAAATCCCTTTAGGATTAGTTGTATTTATATTAAAATAATTTTGCCTGACTATTTTTAATAATAAAGTCAGTAGCAGGGAAAATGAAGCTTAAAACTCCAGGGAAGTTAATGAAACATTAATTATTACTAAATTTGGGCTTCAGTCCAAATTTCTGGTTACTCTTTAGTGTGGAGCTCATTCATTTCTCAGTCAGAAAAGTACCTTGCTATGTATAATACTACACAATTAGCTAAGACCATAAAAGGCCATTCCTTAAGTGTATAACT
Organism: Formicarius rufipectus; assembly: GCA_013399695.1. Lineage (NCBI taxonomy): Eukaryota > Metazoa > Chordata > Aves > Passeriformes > Formicariidae > Formicarius > Formicarius rufipectus. The sequence goes on along the minus strand of VXAU01000389.1, from coordinate 35,321 downwards.
TATTAATTAGAAATTAACTAAATGAAATGCAGTGGTCTGCAGGATCTCATGGAAGCTGATGGCAGAAGTCTAAAGACCCTTTCACATTCCATCCAAAATCACATGGTGTGACAAGAATGATATATGGTCAATGTTATATGGTCAGTAAAAAAGGTTTTTGTGTTTTGTTCAGTTTTCCTGAACAATAGTGAAATTAATTTAATACCCAAAAAAGAACAAAGGCATCATGGTGTTTGGGTGTTAAAGAAGGCAGAATGATCAGAGCTGATCCAGAGCCCTGAAAGCTCTTAATGTTGAGAGAAGAGTTTGGGGATATTAGGCAGTGCATATTGTTGGCCGGGAAAGATTTGCCTCTTAAGAAACCCATCCCATCAGCTCAAGAAGAAACTCTCACTCTGGATTTGGATTTCCTTTCTGGATCCATGCTCTCTCATATTCCAGTCTGTCACAAAAATAAACTTTCTCACTGACAGGCTTCCCATCCTTCATCTTTAGTGACAGAAATTTGTCTATCTTGCTAAGAAGCAAGAATTGCCTCTGTTCACATACTGCCACACTACCAATGATGCATCATTGCAGAAACAAAGGAATTAGGAACTAAGATGCACAGTCTCAGGTCCGTGTAGTGTAATTTGTTCTACCCTACTGTAGAGGTCCAAAACAGCTCATATTGTCTGTGTTTTAGCAGTGCCTGTCACTTTTCATTTGCTATATAAGAAGCTATATATCAGCTGGCTGAGATGTGAAGATGTATTTCACTCTGAGAGAGTGGTTTTGTGAAGTAAGAGATCACTCTTTCGTTAGTTTCATTGGCATATGATAGCACTATTCAGCCTTGGTCTTAGTGTTTTGTGAGATTGGGTTTAACTTCAGTTTCTCTTTACACAATTGACATAAACAGACATTAGCATATTAATTCCTTATGCCCATCAGTCATGAGAATATCATGAATATCTATTGCTTTTCCAGTTTTATCACACTAGGTGTTCAGGATTTATTCTTCCATATTGGAAGACTTTCAGGACATGTATTTTTGAGAGGTCTGTATATGTGAAGCCAGAGACTTGTGTTTCTACCTTGAGGTTCACCATTTATGATTATAATTAGGATGACAGACAATTAACAGGCAAGCATCTCTGATTCTGTTGCTACCCAGAAGCTTCCAGCCTCTGTGGGAGAATTTCCTCCATGTATAGGTTACTAAGTGCAAAGGTGTCAGCTGGTACTTGCTGAACTAGTAATTCTGTGATGTTACTATGTACTGACTGAAATGAAGACCTATTTTTTTCTTTTTTTTTGCTATCACCTTCAACTTTTCAGTGACCCATGCACCACCACATAAAGTTGTTTAGGAAGAAAAAAAAGGTTATATGTATTTTTTTTCTCATTAAGGTAAGCAAACTTTTCCAGTGGAAATTCTAGTTATTACTCATATTTATTGAAAAGCTGCTTAATCCAGGTTGGTAATTCTGCCTTAGAACTTAGTTGAGCTGCAGTAGGTGCGGTCACTGTTTGAGAGATCTCTCTTTACTGGGAGAGAGTGCATCACAAGGGCATGGCCATTGCACTTCCTGGGATACATATCTTTTTTTTCCGTGGGAGAAGGAAGCTACAGACAATGAAGGAAAATGAGAGCACAAGGCAATCAAACCACTCAGATTGTGTCTGAAGCAAAAGTAGACAGCTTTAGGGAAGAAAAGGGGGGGTGATGGTGTTTAAATCAAATTTCCTGTTCAAAAGCAATTTTAATGAAGTATTTCAAGCAGCCCTAGGCACCAGTCAGTTCCAGCCAGTAGCCTGTAGGGCTTTGAATTCCCACTCCATTTAGCCAGTTTGTTTCCTAGGACTTCCTAGGTTCGTGTTCAATACAAGTTAAGAGCTCAGCCTGATGAACTCAGACAGGATCCAAATCTGATGAGCCACTGTAAAACTGGTGCTTGTCAAGAGAGCGAGTGGGAAGGGGAGATGGGATAGATTGGCTTAGTGAGACTGCAGTGTACCCTTGCATACCCTGCATCAGTGGCCAGCTATAATACGCATCTTCAGACTACTGTTTACAAGTGGAATTTGAAAGCTGTGGAAAAAGGGTGCGGGGGGAAGGCGCAACAGCAGCTGGGACCTATCCATGACCACAGCTGGTTTTTGCAAAGATCTTCTTACAAACGGAGTTGGGATCCTTCCAGGATTCCCTTGGTCTGGGTGGCGCTGCAGGCGAGAGAGGGACGCGTGTTTTGCGGAGGGCTGTGGACAGAGGAGGCTGTGACAGAGGGGGCAGCGGGCAGAGAAGGCTGTGGCCAGAGGGAGCTGTGGGCGGCACGGGGCGGACGCGCTCTCCGTGTGGGACACGGCCCGTCCTCGGCGGCGCGGCGGGTGCCGGGAGCGCATTCCCGGCTGGCAGCTGTGCCCGGTAGCCTTCTGTCTTTCCAGGGTGAATATTCACAGCCTCCTAGGCCTGACGGTAGCTTTGGCTGAGCCGCTGCGTCGCCCTCGTGGAAGAACGTGGCCCAGTGAGTTACGTGTGGTGCCCTCACGTCTCCCTGAACTATGAGGGCTGTGCTATGGATCCGTGCTTTCTTAATGGAAGGTGACAGAGAACTCGCAACAAAAACTATGTTTTCATTATTATTTAAGGTTTACATATTATTTTTGTTTCTACTTTATTGGGTCTTGGTTCCCCTGCAGATTTGTATATGGCCCCTTTTTCTTTGAGCCACAATATGGTTTCTTTACAAGAATAGGTGATTCTCATGCACTTCCCAGAAAGAGTGACAGTGCAGTAATGAATACATAAGGGGAATACTGAATATGGCAGATAGGCTGTGGCATTTCCAATCTGTAAAAACTTACGAGGCATCTGTGTTTGACCCAAATACACTAAATCTATGTCTCATTTTAAGCTTTTCCTAGTCTGTATGAGATGCAGAAGCATTTTGTTTGCCTAGGTCTTTGTAATTTTTCTGGAGCACAAGGTCTTTGTGCTCCCATTGGAGACATGAGAATGTGTGGTCTTACTGGATCCATGCTGGTGTTCTTCCCTCAGCCCTCCTAATCCTGCAAAAGACATACTTTTACATGCATTCTGTCCCTGAGCAGGTGTTGTGAATGTGAAGATGACTTCATCAGGACAGATTAAGAGAGATTTTTATAGGTTTCCAAGTGTGGTTTGTTTGTTTCTCTTTGTTTGTTTTTGTTTGTTTGTTTTGTTTGTTTTGTTTGTTTTGTTTGGGGTTTTTTGTTGTTTTGTTTGTGTGTGTTTTTTTTTTTCTTTTTTTAATTAAACTTCCACAGAAAATGTGCAGTTTCAGGCAAAAGAGTAAATGCATACACATGTTATTTTAACCATGATTCCATACCCTCTGTGGATTTTTCAGAATGTTTTTATGAGTAGAGTATCCTTTTGTGGGTTTGCTCTGGATGGCCATGATGGTCAGTCAAGGCAAGATTTGAGTGTAGAGGTAATATTTTGTATTAGACAACTAGCATAGGCAGGCTGGAATGTACTTTTTATTATCATTTTTCAGCCATACTTGTTGGTCTAATGAGAGCTATTGTCTCTGTCTTCCTTGTTTCTGAATCCTCATTTCTTATTATGTGTAAGCAGTTACCTTCTTCTCCAGGGAATTCAACGATGCAGCAGAATTTGTTTCTCTAGATATATCCTTCCTCCCCCAATATTTCCTCAATCCACATCTCTCTTTTTTTTTTCAGATTCAACATTTTTGAGGGGAGAGACCAACACGTCTCATCTTTCTCTGAGAAAATCCTATTCTTTCCTCCAGCCTCCAAAAGAAATGTGCATGAGCAGGTGAGTGGAGAATGCTAGTTTCTTGAGGATTTCACCATCATCTGTCTCATCTGAAAGTTATTCAGGTTATCATCCCATATTATATTCAATATGCACAAAAAAACCAACAAGCAAAACAGAACCATGACCAGAGCTCGAAATGGATTTTTACTCTGATTTCCATAGACAGAATCCCTGATAGTAAACAGAATTCACACATTGTGTATAAACTGACTCCAAAGATTACTGCTGTGTACTTTGCGTCCATGTGGGTATTTGTTGTAAAAAATTACTAAGGGGGTGTTTTCTCTTTTCCTCTTAAGTCATGGGCAAAATTTAATGTCACTGCATTAACTTTGGAGTTGCACTCAAGATGAATTTGGCCCTGTCAGTTGTTAAATTCTTGCTGTGATTGATCTTAGCTTGTTCAGAAAGGGATCATGCCAGACTAGCAACTACAGAAATCATCAGTTGAAATTCCACCAAAATTCTCATTCCCTGTAAATTGAAAAATTAAGCTTTGAAATAAGATGCTTTGTTCTTCAATCTCACACTAACTTTTCATTAACATTATATAACTCTCAAACTATTAGGAAGATGCCAATTAAAACAGAATGGTTTGAAGTATTTGAGTGGAGAAAAATAGGAACATCATTCTAAATAAGTTTTTGTTCTAGTTCTTGGCATCTTGTGGCATCTAATCTCTTATTATCAGTTGTTTCATTGCCTCTTACCCCCATTTATCATAGATGTAGATAGAGGTAAATAAAGTAAGGCCTATTCTTGGTGTATTTGTTATATGAATTTAAAACCACCCATCATAGAAACATAGAATGTTTTGGGTTGGAAAGGACCTTTAAGATCCTATTTGTATGAAATTGAAACAATAACACTTCCCCAGTTCTTTCTCCCAAACTCTGTGCAGAGGGATTTTTTCCAGAGAGAGAAGAAATACTAAAAATTCCATAAGACTTGCTAGGAATTGCTTTATAGAGAGTTAAAGAAAAAAAACTTGTAGATAAATATTGGACCAGAAGAATCATGGCGCTAACACTAGATTATTTTTTTTCAATACTTAGAGGTATAATTGCATATGACTTCAGTAAATTTCTACTCTGAAAAGTTGTTCTTCTAATCTAACTTTTTAGATTATCAATACTTCAGTGGAACAAAAGAAACAAACAAATATTAAAAAACCTGCCATCAGTAATTGATGGGTGAGTCAGTATTGAATAAAAATGACACTGATTTAATGGCATGGCAATCCCTTTATGCATCCAGAATGGTATTGTATGTTCATGGCTTTTTACATGCTAGTGATTTCCACATCAAGCAGCTATTTCCACTTTGTACATAAGCACCCTTAAGTTTCTGTAAGCTGACATGAATTCCCTGGACCAGCTGTACTGCATTTCTGATAGGGATGGGTGGGACAGGAAAATTCAGAAGTACAGGTGATCAGTTTGAGATTAGAATACAGCAAACCATGATACTGGTTTTCAGATAGGCATAAACACTGCATTCCCAACACACACAGGAATAAAATCAGAAAATGTTTTTGCATTTTTTTTATCCCCAGTGTCCAAAACCAAGAAATGCAGAGTGTGAGGTTTTTTTACTTGAAATCACCTCTTTTTAGGGTAGAAGCCTGGGTAAAAACTACCTATATGCATCAGCTTTATGTTGTGGTTTTTGGCCCCATATTCCAAGTTTTATTATGTTCATAAGAATGGATGTGCAATTTCATAAATACAGTGGTTGCCAAAGCAGCATGGAGTAGCTGTGTCAAATCTGCTAGATTTCCTTTCACTGACAAGGTGTACAGAACCTTTTCCCTGGAAGACCCTGAAGTACCAGAAGAGACATGTACATTCAGAGGCTTTTTACGGACATGAAAGACAAACTTCTGTGATGAAGGATGAGCTGAGTCTGCTGTGGGTCAGGAGCAGGGAATAGATGATCTGGTTTTCTGCTTGGCCCTATTTCTTATGCATCATTTGCAAGTGGAAAAAATTAGTCTCATCCAGCCTTATATTTTTAAAGCAACAGGGTGATATGTACCAGGCTAGGTAGTGAACTGGACAAAACTGTTTGCAAAGAAATGAGTCTGCAAAGTAAATAACCATTACAGCATTTATTACTATACTAAGAAGGTAGCAGTAGCAAGTTTAGACACTTATTGTGTGGTGTGATTGTGCCCGACAGAGTCACATTAAATGCTCTGTAACCTCTTGATCTTTGGTGAGATCTGTATCTCCTGCTGCAGAGTTATCAGTGCCTTATTTTAAGAAATATCTCAGCAGCTGTGCAGATCAAATATGATTTCAGTTCTTCATCTGCCTTGATCTTTCCTATAAGGATTTTGAAGTGCAGAACAACTTGCTTGCATGAAAAGAAGGGATCTAAAAACTGCTAGATTTATTACCAGTTCCAAAGCAAATTAAATACTTCATTTTAAGTATTGGATGAGTAATTTCTGATTGTGAATGATAGTCTTATGGACACTTTCCTTGCACTTTCCCATCACATAGGTACCAGATTTGCCTGATTAGTTCAAAATCAGTTCAATAAAGCATTAGCTGGAGTTCTTTGCCAGCACATCACCTTTTTGGGATTTCAGGAGGTGGATGTTTCTTCAGAGCTATTTAAAATATTTGAAAGAACTCTGTGTAAATGAGGGCTACTGAAACCCTGACCAGCTTTTGCTAGATACATTTTCAAAGCATAGTACACTTTCAATTATACAAATAAAAGATCACATATATTGGCTTGTTGGTTTTTTGTTTGTTTGTTTATTTATATAAACTTCAAACAAATAAGAATGTTCCATAGCCAGAAAAATAATTAAATTTATTTTTTAATATTGTAAAATATTTTAAAGAAAAACAGAAGACATATCTGAACTCTTGCTCAGTATACCATTGGATGGCCATCAGTTTCTAAGGTGATACAGCACAATCTACATAGGTTAGAACAGATATTCTAGACTTTTGCTACAAGCATTTAGTAAGCCCCACTAAATAAACAGGCATGAGCTGATAAAGTAGGGAGATGGGCAAAGAGTGTATAGCAGACTTCTGGCTTCACTGAAGTCTGGCCTCCATGGTTCTGCTTAGTGAGACAGCTGTAAAGCAATGAAGTAGTGTGTTCTGAAATTGGAAAGGGCTGCAGCAGGCAGTAAAAGTTTGTACTCAAACAAAGCTCTGAGCCTCTACTTTATGTTTTTGGTGGGTTAAGCTCCTTCCATAGGAGCTGAAAGCAGCCATGGTGCCACAGTGTCCCAGAGCTGGGAGTCAGAGACCTAGTAAAGTGGCTCAGCAGGATTGTGTTGGAGCAGAGGCAGCTTCCAGTGGCCCTGTCTTTAGTGAGGAGTGTCAAGTTTTTATGAGCATCGTTATGTTTTTATAGTTTAATGGGTTTCGCTATTAAAGTATAACAAAGCACGTTAAAAATTTGCCATGGCTCATTTCCACACTCAGTGGCAAGTCCTTGCTATCTGCAATGTGGGCGCCTAGGAAACATTAAATAACAAAGACTATCTTAATACATCTTCCTTAACCACTTTAATCATCTCGGCTTCTTTCAGTTTAACAGTTGTGATTTGAGGCATGTTTTATTTGTCTTCAAAGCTCTCAGCACAGTGGCTGGTCTGGAATTCACACCTATGGGTTGTCTTCTCAAGGAAAAGAAGATGGTAGTTTGTATAAACACTGCAGATGAGAGATCATTAGAAAGTGTGTTTTGAATGACACTGTCACAGAAACTAAGGAGAACTAGATTAACAAGTAGGGTGAGGAGTTTCAGTGAAGAAGCAGTAAAGAAAAGAACATAATAAAGAAAGTAACCGTGACTAGTTACCAACATTGAAAGTCTGACAGAATGGAGAGGAGTGTGTTAAACAGTGGTGCTGGCATATTCAGTTACAGGATCATGAAGGTGGATCCAGGCTGCAGTCAAAGGGAAGTTTACTGTAGCAGCAGAATTCACGCTAGGTACAGACCATGAGATCTATAAATCACTGAATCACTAAATAATGTTAATTGGAGGTGAGCACTACTCCCAAGGATAGCAGTGTTGCAGAGAACATGGTAGGACACTGAGGTATTCAAAGCTGTCAAAAACTCTGACACTGAAACTAGATGAGGGAGCAAGTACATCAAGGACAATGGAGAATATGGTCCAGAATATGAAAAGCATATTAGGCTAAACAAGGGCCATCAGTGACTTTTTCCTCCTTGTGGATATAAGATAGAGTACTCTGTGAGGATGTTTCTTTGCATCTCTTTGTGCATTTATAAGAGAAAGGTTACAAAGTTCGAAAATTCAGTTAAAACCTCTTGTAGGAATTTTGAATGTCTTTTATTTCTATTAAACTGAAACCTATATAGCAACTTAAATGTAGTGGAGCATCTGTGTACTTGTATTGTTTTTTAGAGGTATTTCAGTGCCTTAAGATGCAGATGTATTTGTACCAAGTGGCATTTTCACAAGGAAGCTGATAACTATATTAGGAATTTTGGAAAACCTTACTAGGTGTGAATCAAAATTGTTTCATCCCTAAATATGATTATAATTGCATTTCTTGTGAGTCAAATTGGATTTATTTGTGATCAAAGTGCTTTGGAAATGTGAATTATTTTATTATTATTTACTGCTTTCATTTAATTTGCTCATACGTTTTACAAGTTCATGAAAGCCACTGCAGGGTTATGGCAACATGATCCAGGCTGGGAATAAATCCACGGATGATGATGCATTCAAAAGGAATGTATTTACCGCATGGCATTCCAGTGCTAGTCACTGGTCCCTCATCCCCAAAGACAGTTTGTTACTACATTCGTCTTCCTGCTAACAGTCTGCATTTAATATCATTTGCACTCATGACTCAGAGAACTCAAGTTCATCATGGGGTTACTTATCATTGCCAAAGAAACTTCACTCATTCTTTTCTCCTTATTCCCAGATAAGAAATAAGGATTCTAGCAAACTATACTGATGGGAAGTGATAAGTTCAGGGATTCTGCTTCATGAGTTTTTACAGCAGAAAAGAGTTATAAATGTCACTGAAAACATATTGCAGATCACTGTTAAGTGATCTCTGATTTACTGAGTGAAAAGTGATTCAGCAGTACAACAATAAATGTAGAAGAAAATCCATCTAGTGAGTGGACATATAGCCTTTTTGAGGTTCTAGAATGGTAGCTGACCTTCTATGGGAAGGCAACCGATCTCAGGTGACAGAGATCCCTGCTGGAAGATTTTAAAAGCTTCCATCTTAGGAAGGAAGGAGAAGGACCAATTTTGCAGCAGGTTTCTGAAAGGAAGGTGTTCCTGCTTAATGGGAAGGAGAGGAAGGTATCCTTTTATTTCACAGCAAAGAGGAACAGGAGCTGAGATAAAGAGAGATGGGAAGAAGTGATGCAGCAAATGCCATGGGATTGAATAATAAAAGAGATTATACAATATGAGATTAGTGCGGTGCAGGGAGAGAAGCATATATTCTTCATATTATCATATCTAGTAATTTTATATTATAATATATAATATTTTTATATATGTAGTAATCATATATATTTATGATATGTGATAATTGCATCCAACTATCACTAAGGGGTGAGAAAGAATGTATACTATAATGTCTCAAAGTGACGAAGAAGTGTTATGGATATAATATTATCTATAACGTGACACACATACAGAATAAGTGTGATGTTATAGACCTGTTGAAAGTGTGATCATCTAAGTTGAGAGTGAATAGCATGGAATGGTCAACTGCTAACAGTGGCTTTTTGTTGAGTTCTCAGCCTCAAACTCTCCTGCAAAAGATTTTGAAGTCTATTAAAAGTATCTGAATTGTCATTGTGTAAAGAGATTTGAAGTTCCATTGAGATCTGGTTCTCCAGATATCTTTCCATCTGTGTAGAGGCTTCAGTTAGATTTGGGTAAAGTTTTTTTGTTGAGCTGAATTGTCTAATGCTTCTGCCTATTTTAGAATGATTTTTTAAAAATAATTTTCTTTCCTATAACTAGTGTAGAATTTTCCATGAAATATAATTTACTTTTATGCCAGTTAAATCGGTGGGGTTTACTTCATATATCCAACAACACAGGACTAATGTGAATAAGCATTTGTTCCTCTTATTGTTATTGTTCCACTGTGCGTATCAATGAGTTATTTTAGTAAGGTTGTTTTCTGCAGAATTTGGATATGACTGCTGGTGAACCCCACAGATTAAAGCTACAATTAACTGGAAAAGGTGAGCCATCTGGCTTTTACATAGCCAACATTATGTGAGATGAATTCACTGTTAGGTGGCTGAAACTGTATCCTGCAAATATCCCTAAGGATGGGCAACTATAGTTACCTAAACTTAATGTGCTAGTGGCCATTCCACTGCTCTGTTAATTGGCTAAATGGCAGTACTGAAAGTGAAATGGAAGCTAAACATCATGAAACTCGTGTGCTAACACTGTATAACCCGCAATGTATCAGGTATTGTAATCTCCCCATGACATGGAATGCCTAACATGGTGGATGTACATTACATCCATCAGCTGCTTGCAGTCCCCTACACACCAACATGGAATTGCTCTGTTAACACAAAGCAACAGAATTTCTGAGGGTATTTCATTCACTTGTAAAGCAAATCAGGGAATTATTTTCATCGACTATTTCCACCTCTCAGACAGAAAGTACGATTGTGCTATCTGCATATATGCAAAATAATTTCCCATCTTTTCTTTATAAAAAAGTGCTTCAGTACAGAAAATACCCTCATACACAGATACAAACATACTTTCATACCTCTAGCATCCATTTTGCATGGCAGTGTTTGTTAAAACATTGTCTCTTTATGTGTTTCTTTTCATAGTCACTTTAAAATGAAATGGAAAAAGCTGCCTTTGCAAGGAATTTTTATTGGCAAAGCATATCATTTACTTTGGCTCCATAAATCAACATGCAGTCATGTTGCAAAATATGGGTAGCCCATTTAGAAATATTCCATCAGGAGGTATAGAGGTACAGTATATTATACCTGCTGTTTCAAATAAATAGCTTTCTCAATTCCTGTTCATCTGTATATAATATATTTTATTGCGATGTGATGCTTTCCATCAAGTTAGTTAATTTTGTTTCTGCAATTCAAGATATAATTAATCACTACAGTACTTGCCCTTGGGACAAAGTATCTTTTTATCCTGTGAGTAGTTTCAACTTTTCACCATTCTTTTAAAAATATTCTGTATGAAATATCATAGCCAG
>VXAU01000389.1:0-24212 GCA_013399695.1 Formicarius rufipectus | reverse complement strand
TTATTTTCATCGACTATTTCCACCTCTCAGACAGAAAGTACGATTGTGCTATCTGCATATATGCAAAATAATTTCCTATCTTTTCTTTATAAAAAAGTGCTTCAGTACAGAAAATACCCTCATACACAGATACAAACATACTTTCATACCTCTAGCATCCATTTTGCATGGCAGTGTTTGTTAAAACATTGTCTCTTTATGTGTTTCTTTTCATAGTCACTTTAAAATGAAATGGAAAAAGCTGCCTTTGCAAGGAATTTTTATTGGCAAAGCATATCATTTACTTTGGCTCCATAAATCAACATGCAGTCATGTTGCAAAATATGGGTAGCCCATTTAGAAATATTCCATCAGGAGGTATAGAGGTACAGTATATTATACCTGCTGTTTCAAATAAATAGCTTTCTCAATTCCTGTTCATCTGTATATAATATATTTTATTGCGATGTGATGCTTTCCATCAAGTTAGTTAATTTTGTTTCTGCAATTCAAGATATAATTAATCACTACAGTACTTGCCCTTGGGACAAAGTATCTTTTTATCCTGTGAGTAGTTTCAACTTTTCACCATTCTTTTAAAAATATTCTGTATGAAATATCATAGCCAGTGCAATATGTTTTATTGATGTTTAAAATTATTTTTCTATCTTCTGTATATGTATGTAGTCTGTAGTAAACTACATATGTCCTTCTATTTTCTACCTGCATTTTTTGTTGCAAAAAGGTACATTTCAACATAATTTGCACATAAGGTTGTGGATGATTCCAGTTAGTTTGGATCACAAGACACATTACTTAATTTTGTGTTTAGTGTCCTGTTTTTTTCATAGAGCTGTTTAGATAGACAGAAATACAGAGCTTGGTTTTCAATTTCAGGTTATAATTAATTTTATTTATAAACTCTTACTTTGGAATAATTGTAGTGTTTTTCTCTTTGACTTTTAAAATCTTATAAATGTTTTATACATTTGCACATATATACTGAACGCTCAGCACTTGACTTTTGGGGATATGCCTGTAAAACAGCAGGTAATATGCTGGAAAGATCTGAATGAGAGCCATTTTTGTGGTTAGGTGTGTTCTGAGAACTTAATATTCTAGCTATCCATTTAAAACAGGTTTTCTGAGAAATTCAATTGAAATGTTACAGACATGAAAAAATAGAACTATGATGAGTTTTTCTTCCTTTAAATTCATATTCAGCCAACTGGTTGAAGTAAAATAATTGGAAAAAGTTATACAGGTTTTTGTTAAAAATGTCCTGCACAATGCATTTTAATTTGGAGATAATCCAAATTTTTATTGCTGTACCAAACTGAAGAGAAGGGCTTTCTTGTTATAAAGAAAATGATTTAAAATATTCAAATATTAAGATCATCAATAACTGCAGTTATCAAACCTTTTTAATGCACATGTGCATCATTACTGCAGTGAGCAGATAATGGTGGAAATTCCTGTAATATTTTTTAGGTATTAAAATTGAGACCTAATAAGGCATAGTCTATGTATTGTTGTGTTTGCCTTTTGTTAGGGTTTTTATCAATTTATCAATATCAAACGAATATTGATATATCAAGAAGTTAGTTGAAAATACTTACTTTATATGCATCAAGCTTCTAATTTTAAATGGATAGTGTTTCTGATTGCAGTGGTCAGTCACATTTCTGATTCCTAAAATCTGTGTTCTTATGCACCTGGGACATAATAAGTGCATCATGAATTGTAGTGACAGGTCTTCAATAGAAAGTGAAATCCATTGTTAATAGTAATGAAACCAAAATTATGTTTATTCTGAACAATTCTACTTCCAGTACACTTTCAGGGCTAAAGAAAAATGGCTATGTAGTAGTAGAAAAACTTGCATGGTTTAATAGTAGTATATGAGCAGGAAAAGTTTCTAAAGAATGTTCCAGGGTAAACATAAGTAATTTCCCTTTTGAGAAACCCTAGTAGAATAGCCTAAATGTTTCTTTAAATGTTACTGGTGCAGCTTAGCCAGTAACACTTTCTCCATAGAACCACATACTTAGCACTGAAGGTTTCTTGCCAGTGTAACTGTACTCTCTGGTGATAAATTGTCTTGTGTTATAATGCATTGCATACATCCACATTCTTCCTTGGGACTGATGAATGGAAGAATCCGGAAAAGACTTGTTATCAAGTGACCAGAAGTGTGTACTCAGAGCACTAAACTCGGGGTCTGGCATACTCAAAACTGACATTGATTTTGTAAGGTTTCTATTTCAAATAATACTGAAGTCTCAGACTAGCCCATGGAAGTATATTCATTAAAGGAATGTTACAGTACTTACCCAATACTTTAAGATTCTTTAGGACTATTTTAATTTATTCTCAACAAGTACTGAGTTGGACTGTGTGCATACAGTCCCTGACAATACTTGGAGGTCATCACGCAGCTGTATGTGTATGATGAACTAGGGGCTGTACTTATGTGTTCTTACTTTGGCATTTGATTTTGCTTCTGTAGATAAGATTCATGGACTTCTTTGCTCTTACCTATGGTTTCCCGTATTTTCACTATGTTTGTGAGGTGAAACTTTAGTAGTGTCTGCAGGATGTTTTCCTGACTGTTCTGGCTGTGATTACAGAACTGAGGATTTCTTTTTTCTTTTGTCCGCTTCTCATCAGGTGGTTCATAGTGTGCATCCATAATCATTACTTGGTGACTGATGTCACCATTTAACCAGCTGCACATATAACATACAATTTTCATTACTCAAGGGAAATATGTTGTCAGTATGTCAGAATTTAAGGCTTTTAAAATAATACTCTATTTTGTAACAAAATGTTTGAGGAATATATCTTGCTGTTATGAATGCTATATCATTTCATAAACATGTATTATTGTTTGACTGTACCATCATATAGTTAGGCTATTGCTTTTCACATACTCCTTTGAGTCATTTTAATTTCTTCTGAGGTTCTAAAAACAGAAATTCTGCCCATCCTTCAGGTGTTACAGGAATCTTGAACTGCATATGGTATGAATAATAGAAATCTACTTTTATGCTTACATTCTTGGCAATTGTCTGTTATTATAGCTGTCAAACACTGCACATTGTAAGAGTGTTTTGCACATTAACAGTGAAGGCAGAAGTGACATGAATTGAAAATTGTTTAGATATTTGGGGGGGAAAAAAAAAGGAATAGATATTGTATGCATGTAACTAAGGGTTGCCAAAGATAAAAGGAATTTACATTTGTAGTTCTGGTCTCTTTCCAAACTGTGGCTAGTTTGGAAAGAGAAGAGATGGAAAGCTACTGAAAGCTGGAAATATCTGGAAATTTTGTTTGAAATCAGAATAAAGAATTAGGCAAGGTAACTGCTTGTAGGATATAGAGAGATTGCAATGGTAAGTCTGGGAGAATAAGACATGCTAGATCAAGGATCCAGAGGAGTTTTATTTTGTAGTCATCTGCCTCATTCTCTTTTTGCAGTAAATGAGGCTGTTATTGCAACAAATGTTGTGTGTTTTCCATGCAGCCTTCCTAGAGCGGGTCTACCTTGAGCATTGAATTAATTAGAAATCTCCAGATGTGATTTCAGATTATTTCAGCAGATATAAATACACAAGGCCAGAATGCAGGATGAGCAAGCAAACTGAATTATAGTATTTTCACATATCTATTGTCTGGCTTGCAACTTTAGTGATACTTAAGAAATTATTTTTTTTGCATTTACTAAGGACACCTTCATATTGTGAAATAACATCTATTCGGGTATACACAGATGGACACATCAAAGGAAGGATGTGCACATAGGCACAGATATACTCACAAAATCAGGAGGGCATAGGAGCATGTATATACATGTGCACAGTGGAATCAAATTCACATACAAAAAGTGGGAGGCACATGACCATGAACAGCATCGCACGAATACACACATAGATACCTACACATCACGGTTCCCTTCACAGCTGTATAAAATGACAGAAATGCCTAGAACTGTGCAAACATCATTAAAAGACACCCACACAGCCATGACTGTCTCAGGCTGGAAAAAAAGGAATACTGAAAAATGCTGTCTGGGAGAACAAAACAGGAGAGTCAACCCATCAAATGTCTGGAACTAAAATAATGCCAGGGAGTATAACCCAGCCAGAAGCACTGCCAGCAACTTAGTTAGTCACACAGCAAGAGCAGTCATCCACACATACACATGCTGCAAGAAAAATATCCACCACCTGCCAGCTGGCTACTAGCAACCATGACATGTGTGTGTGTGTGTGGCCAGTGTGTTGGCACCGGTGTTGGAAGAGGAAGAGGAGTGGAAAGAAAGGAAACAGCAACAGGAAATCAGGAACAACAGAGGTAAAATGGAATCATTGCTCCCAGTCAAAACATTTGTTAATAGAAAGAGAAGTCTGTGACGTGTACATTCTATGTTTTATACAGTGAAAGGTCCTGGTCATGTGTGAAACTTCAGCCTTCTTGAGTAGCAGGAGGTCCTGTGTGTGTGAAGCACATTGCTTCACTTAGCACACTTCAGATGTCTTGAAAATGCCAAACAATGAAACAGGTGACTAATTAGCTTCCATCCTTTCAATTCCTACAATAAGAAGAAATTTCGTGAAGCAGTGAGAAGAGGATGCTCAGTCAGGCCTCCTGGATGGTGTTCTTGGCTCTCTCTCTGAAGTGCTGTGTGAGCTTGAATTGACTCATTCATGCTTTTTGTGTCTATGTCTGCTCTTCATAACATAAGGAAAATATTGCCTATTTACCTCTTAAGGGTGCAGGAAGATCAAAAGAATGGATGTAAAATTCATTAAGATTTAGTAAAGTAGAGGAAAGCAGAGTAGCAAATAAAATTCCTGAACTTCATATGTGAGTTAGACACAGTTTTGCAAGTCAGGTTTGAGTGACAGCAGCATTTCTTGGCAGTAAAATTCCATATCTCCCATGCTTTGTTAGGATAGTTTTCAGTACAATACAATCTTTTCCCCCTCAGTGTCATGCTGTTACTGTATGGCATCTCCACACCTAAACTTTACTTTGAAAAAAACAATTTTGATTTTAATTTCCATATTTTCATACTTGCTCTGATCAGCTTGTAGACATTTTTGCTTTATTGTTCTTACCTATTGTATTCTGAACATTCTTCTTTAGAAGACTAAATCCCAAAGAAAAATAATCCAATTAATTTTACTGCTTCTGTATTCCTCCCCAGATGATTATATAACTCTAAATATTCTTATTTAAGATAGTACAAGTGTTTGTGTTATTATAAGGCTGTGTTGCCTTCAACCTTGGCTCATAAAGAACTGTTGCAAACCACCATGGCGGGAATCCTTTTAGCCATGTCAGGCTGCCTGTCATGGCTTCTCCTGTGTCACAAGACCTAGATTTAAGTTGGTCATGTCACCTACCCGTCCTGACATCCACTCAGACAAGTCTGGTTTTGGCCAGAAATTCAATCCAAGATCTAAGAACACAGATAAATTTCTGTTGAAATGGTAAGCACAATAAATTTTGTTTTCAAGACTTCCAAGTATTTTTAACAGAAAAACATTTACTTGAAAAGTTACAGACCATCAGTATCCTATTCTTTTACAGTAGGAATTCACCTCATGGACTAACTGTAGAGCTGCTCAGAATTTCTCCACAAGATATTTTGCCATCAGTCAGTGTCATTCCAGAAAACTAATATGTGCCAGTTGTTGCCAATTTTGACAATATGTGTTTAAGAAAATTAATAGGATGAAGCAGTTTAGTGGGATGGAATGTTGTTTGGCATAACTGAATTTTATATTGCAATGTGTTTTATCTTGAATTTTTTGTCATCAAATGCAATGATACTTCATCGTACTGTATCACAATCCATTTGAAAGCTACATGGGAATGATTCTTCTGAGGAGATGCTTTTCTGGGTGAATGAAGGCAGGTGTGTGTCTGCTTTGCCCATTTTTCTGAGCCCACCAAATAGGAGAAGTCCAATTCAGAAGCCATGTGCTGGTGCTGAAAATCAAGATATATTAGCTCAGGCTCAATGCCATGTTCATATGGTTACATGGCTTTGGATAGAGCTGGCTGCTGTCTGGCTTGTGTGAAGTTTGGTAGAGCAAAAATCCCAACTGTCTGCACCTATTCATCTGGACATAACCAACATATGGTTAGAGAAACAATTCACTGCTTGGTAAACTTGCATCATCATTTTTCAACTTCACTTCTGACTTGTGTATTAACAGATTACATCCTGCATTTAGACATTGTCTTCATTGCTACAGTGTTCATCTCATGGCTATTATTAATGTACCTAAAACTCAGTAAAAAGAAATAAAAACTGCACAGCTGCTCAAGGTTCCTTCATTAAATTCATATAATAAAAACTGACTTTACATCCAGTTGAGAATATTCATCAAAAATTCCTGGATTGATTAGAAAAGAATTTAAATGAAGAGTCATAAACCAAAAAATTGTAACAAACCCCAAAATAGTTCAGCAGAAATTTCTCTTTTCTGGAAAAGCCTGGATGTCTAATTTAGTTTTATAGATGTTTTTATATATAAAAAATATACATACTTTTCTAATTGGATTTTCATCAAAGTAAATGAAATGCCCAAAGGAAAAAAAAAAAATCCTCTAAATTGTTGCTGGTCAAAACCTGATCACTAAAATGACTATACTAGAAAGAAAATGCTTGGAGATCCTGCAGATTACTATGAACTCACCATCTTTTGTCTTAATCAGTTTGTATTATTTGAGTGCATTTAGTGAGAATGTGTTAAGATGGCCTGAAGTCAAACATTGAAAATTGCTTTTAGTCAAGAATATCTGCATGACTTTTAAGGTGTTTGAGCATGGAAGAAATTATACTGGTTAAGACTGAGATCTAGGTAGGATTTATGAATGATTTGCTTTTGTTCTTAGGTTACGAACTTCTCAGTTCCTAACTGGTAGGTAGGATGCCAGGTAGGATGATCTGGGAACCTTATCATCCTGTTTAACATAAAGATTTTTACTCTGTTGTGCTGAGTCCATGGTCATAGTTTGTCCCTCTTGTAGTCAAAACATTTCCTGTGCTAAAGGGACCTGCTACAAAGAACTTTTTGCAGGACAAGATTTCATACTTCCTTTGAACATGACATTCTATTTCTGAAGCAGAAAGAACTTAGTATTTGTCCAAGTTAAAGAAAAATGGTCCTAGAAATGCAGTATATAGGGAAAAGGCTGTGCCACAAGCGACTAGTGGAGGCTGTAGTACATTACTGTACAAAACCGTGCTGCTGAGGAGCTCAAGATAAGTCTTGCAGCGTATTTCCCAAAGGCTTCAGGTCCCTGAAGCTGCCCTGCCAGGTGGTAAAGGCAGTTCCAATCACTCATCAAAGCTGCTTCCTGTAGAAAATGCCAGAAATACTTGTGGAATGCTGAGTGGAACTCGCAGACAGCAGGAGAGTTGCCAGTTTCACTTTGGAAGTAAACGTTTTGGGCTCAGTTCTGCTTCTGACTTTCCAACATGGCTTCTTCCCAGCTGGAGACATCCCTCATCAATCATCTTGGCCTGAGTGTACACAGTGACATTTTAAAAGGCTAGTTCAGTGCCTCACATCTTCTTTCAGAGTGGGCATGGGGAGTTTGTTGGCAAGACAGGAGGCAGAAAGAGAAATACAGTACCTAGCACAGGCGAGTGCCTGTGGCCCTTTTACACTGCTAAAGTACAAGTAACAGCTGGCTTAATACCAGCACAGTTAATTCAATACTATGTATGAGAGAATTTTAACTAAGTTATCGACAACTCATCTTGAACCTCCTTTCCACTTCTTGGGATGACTGTGATAAAGGCAGAATACTGATCTGGTTCCACATGGCAATAGAAGGCTGAAAGACTTTCTTCTCCAAAAGAAGTCTGATCAACACCAGTTTGTTGAATTCCAGATATCACTTGCAGGCTGTTGTAACCATGAGGGTGGTGAATTTGAAAGGCAGAAAGGGCTGCTTGAAGTTTCATGCGGCTTTGAAGAGCAATCCGCTTGAATTATAAATTCTAGGATTTTCCAGAATTATGGTTTTTCCTGTTCATAGCACAGACTCGGATAACTACTTGGTGATGGTTATGGTGGAGAGTCACCAGTTTAGGATGAAATAAAGAGCTATTTCCTGGTATCAAAAGCTGTTTTGTAGTCACTCAACTGAATCCTAACTCCAGGAGTGTGCACACTGAAAAAACAGTGAGAGGAGTGTATTTCTTACTATTTTCTATCTCTCTTTTTTTTTTTTTTTTCTTTTTTTTTTTACCTCTGGGGGAGAGGTATCATTGATACCTGCAAAGGTAGGTTTCAGCTGAGCATGTTTGTTCCATGCTGTTGTTAAAATGCAAACTTCAGGTTACTGCCAATAGTGTCTCTAAGATATGAGAAATTGAAGCTTGGATGATAAGGTCTGAAGAGACAACACAAAATGCCAAGCCCAGGAAGAACTCTTATCCTGAGCTTCATATTTAAGTCCATTTTACCAACAAATCGAAGCTCTCAGAAACAGGTATTTCCTGTGTCCTTTCCTGAAAGTGAATGGGTGATACAGAGCATTACGATTACCTCCATCTCTGAAGTTCAGCATTTGCTAAGTAGTCTGAGGCATTGAATCTCTGCGGGCTGGTGGACAAACTGAAGCCAAAGTGATTATTTCTGTTTCTTGAATGAATTGGAAAATCAAAAGGATCTGACTTAATTCAGAGCAGATGCCTCTTCTTCACATCTCAGAAAATGACATCATACAAACGAAATATGACTGAATGCAGTTTGACAGGAAGGGCTGGTCAGTCCCTTCTTTGTTCATGGTATGCTGCATCCAATCCTGATAAGGATGTTAGACAAGGCTGTAGTGCTTTATGTTCTGCCGTATACTCCATGTGTCACTTTAGGGAAGTCATTTAACCTCTTCATCTTTCTGTTCTCCAGACATCAAATCTTTTTTCTGCTCGTTGAGATTATAAACTCTGGAGAGAACCAATAGTTTCTATTTAGCACCAAATACACCACAAGTTTCTGGTTGTCAGAGTAATAAAATTGTAATCTATTCTTCTGAAGAGTTTGTTTGGAGGATATTGTTTCATTTGATGCTCTAACTTAAAGAATCACTCACTCTGCAGGGATTAGCTCTATTAGCTATATAGGTCTTGAGAATATGAGACAACTAATTTAGTCTGAAGTTTGGCTCTGGTCGTACCTCCTGTAGTTCTTATGAATTCTGAAAAGTCAGTTATACTCTGTATTCTACTCAGTGTTGCAAAGGCTTGTCTCTTCACCTACGCTCATTTTTGCTCATATGTTCATTTCACTTATCAGTGACCACCCGCCTCTGTTTGAATTTTAAAGGTGAATGATTGAATTGAATCCTGCTATATAGTCTTGCCAACACTGGGCCACCCACTTACTCTGGTTCCTTTAAAACAGACAAAACATCTAACTTCTTTGTTCACCTGCAACTTTCCTGGTATTATTTTACAAGCATAATCTTGTTTAATACCCGATAATTAATGGTAATAACTTTTTTAACTTCTGCAGCTGTCAAAACCACACATCTCTAACAAAAGCATAAAGAATATTAGGTATCCAGGCTATAGGCTACATTATCTCTCCAGTTTGTCTCACCTAAGAAAAATGTAACTCACATAACTTTGGTTCTTGTTACTGATGAAATTCATGTGGAGTGTTTTGGGTTTTTTTTAGTGATCTCTGTCCTTTAAACATCTAACAAAGGCATCAAGGCGGACAGTTTCATAAAGGAAAAGGACACTTCTCTGTTTTATGCCTTTTCTTTTAAAGAGGATCCAAGGAGGGCAGAGGAAACTATACAGCAGTTTCCACTAGAAACATGAC
The DNA here is from genome assembly GCA_013399695.1 of Formicarius rufipectus. Classification (NCBI taxonomy): domain Eukaryota; kingdom Metazoa; phylum Chordata; class Aves; order Passeriformes; family Formicariidae; genus Formicarius; species Formicarius rufipectus. The sequence goes on along the minus strand of VXAU01000389.1, from coordinate 14,373 downwards.
ACATAATCTTTAGTTTACTGTCCTGTTTGTCACATGCCAATACTGAGAATGAGGGATGTTGTAAAGTTGGAAACAGATTGCAAACCCTACAGCTATTGTACCATTTTAAATCTCTGCCCCCACAGCTGGACCCCAGATTATAATAGAACAAAAGCCCTTTCCACATTCACTATGTGTCTGCAACACAACTATGTGTTGTTAATGAGTTTGGAAGTGGTACCATCCGTGCTTTGTGTGTTGGTATGGGGATTGAGGGGGTTGGCACGGGTGTTAGTCCTGCAGCCAGTGTATGGTATAACTTTAGCTGTATCATTTATTCTTCAGATACTGGACCTTAGCAGAGCATAGCATAACAAGTGTGAATAGTATCTCTAATGCTTTAGGGTGACTGTGATGCTAGTTAATAGAATACTTAGGAAACCTATCCTGACAGCAAAGCAGTAATGACCCACCTATCACGAGACAAATTTTTGCTAGCCCAGGAGAACACAGGTTGCATGAAGACAGGTCTATGTTTGTCCCTGTCGACAGATCAATCCATTTGAGCCACATTGTGTATGGAACATGGAACATGCTTAACAGAAATCTAGATGGAACTGGGCTTATTAGTGTTACTGAAGTCAGAAATACAGGACAGTGAAAATGGTTCTACATGAGATTTTAAACACAAATCCATATAAAATGTTTTCTAGTTGGCATGGCTGACTACAGTGTATGGATGTGTTTCATTCCTATGGTAAAAGTTTATTAAAAATGGATTTTTTGTGAACATTTTTAATGATAGTATTAAGTGATGATATGATGGCAAACCAAGTAGGCACCAAAAAGACTGGGCAACATTGTGTTTTCTTATTAAGTGTTCTAAGGCATATAAAAGAGATTTTCTGTGACCAAAAGGCACAGAACATGCCTCAGTAGGTCATTCTGTTTTGTTTTCTTCAAGAAGAGTGGAGGTGGCAGATGGTATTTTGTTGTGTAGCCCCTTGCTATTGGACAAGGGAATACTAAGTTGGGCACTCAGTGACATTGTTTAGCTTTGTGGTTCCTAATTTAGATGAGACTTAAGGTTCCTGTTTCCATTTTGCTTGGATGTTTCTTGTACAGCTTGCTCTGTCCAGTTCAAAAGATTCTATGGACTGGGAAAGGGGTGGCATTGCAAGGCTTCCCTTAAAGAAGAAAACATATTTGCCAGTATAAGGTTTGTGGATGAAACTTGGTGGACTGGACTCTAGATAATTTTCCACCATTTCTAGTGAACACATTGCAATTGCAGCTAAGATTTATGATAGTGTCAGTTGTATCTGTAGTTTAGATTTTATTCTTTCTAGACAACTTTTAATTGCTCAGAACTGGAAAGCCTGCATTTGTGGGCATTCACATCAAGTAGTCATAGGAATGACATAGGAACTTCTGATTGGTCCTGTGTCAAAGCATTGATGCATTGGTGCAGAATTTAATCTGTACAAGTAATACTATTTAATGGGAAGACTCCATTCTGATTCTAAGAGTAACTTGAGAAAAAAAAATTATAATGGCCTAATTTCCATGCCTACATAAGAGTGGCTGCCAGACTCAAAGAGCAACATCCTCGTATGGAGCGGACATGGATTAAATGCTTTTTGGTGATGGTATGTGACATAAACTGCAATTTTGGGGGGGAAATATTACCAAAAATATATGAATATATTGTTATCTAAGGATCTCAAAGCTTTTCACAAATATTAAGCTTAACTTATTCCAGATTGTAACATCAAGTATGTAAATGAGATGCTTGGCACAAATAAATAAATAACTGAAGTAAATAAACAAATAGATGAAGTTTTTCTAAATTAATAAATGAGGGCACAAATTATATAAATACTGTCTGAGGTGTGACAAAATGTAGCTTATGAAAGATAGAGTAGAAAGGTGCCTTCTTTTCATAAAGGTTTCATAAACCTTTTTCAGTGGTTTATGTTTAGCTACTCAGTGTCTTTAAAGAATAGAAGCTAATTGCACAGAAAACCAGTACAGCTGTCCCTACTCCCCTTACCCTCTGGCACAGCACAGAATGTCATCAAATGGGAGTTTCTACTGGCTCAAAATGTGTGAAGGCCACCCACAAGAGAGTGCAATTTGAATGTCTGATTCTCTCTACTGAAATCCTGCATTTCATTTTTTTAAGTATGATTGAACCTCACAGGTGGGTGTTATCAGCTCTTTCAGTGACTACCCATGTTTAGGTGGCTTCATGGTTTGACAAAACGTTTCAACTGAGTATCAAGCAGATTTGTGTTCTGAAAAAACACTTGATTCAGATTTGTCTCTCTATTCATTTGTGAAGCTGCACTCCTGCTTAAAAAAAAAAGTTATTTTTTTCTTGCCTTAAAAGGAACTTTCCACTTTTTCAGAATAGAATTCATTTAAACTTTGAAATAGCCTAGCCCTTAATTTTATTTTTAAATGGAGAAAATGATTATAATTTGGCAATTCTAATGACAACATTTTGGCTTGGATTAAAGATGTCACTGTTTGACCTGAAGTGGTGCTTCAAGCTTACAACTGAAAGTGTTGGTTTATGATTAACCCTAGACTAATCTATTCTTGACATTTTGGGAATGCCACCACCAAAATATTAGTCCAATATTTGTTCTCATCTCCTGTGTTTTCCTGTACACACTAGCACATGCGTTTCTCTTGTATTTCAGATGAAGAATTCTTTGATGTTCATCGGGTTTCACAATAGCCCTCAATTAGAAAAATGTGTTTTCCAGGAACACAAGAGAGAGTATGAAACATGGAACATGAAAGCAGCTTTGAAATGTCAGATTTCAAGGCCTGTGATTAAGAATTTGACTTTGAATCTTTAATCCTTTGTGAAGTTTCCTTTTTGCATGAATCCTGGAAGTTCTCACTCTAGTACCATGCTAGAGACTGTGTGTGCTGCAGCAAATTGACAGCACATTAGGGGGATTAAGCTTTTGAAAAATTATTTTCCTCTAATGGAAACTCTCTTAGGAAGAGATGTCCATTGCTGCCGGTGTAACCATTCATCTACTGTCCATGCCAGCAATAATTTTTTTTTCTGAAAAAAACAAGACACTGAAACATACATAAGAAGCATGGTGTGCAGTGAAAGCATTAAGGGCACGTAAGCAAGCTCCAGTTACACAAGAAAGTGGAGAAGTTTAGAAAAGTTTTTTATCAGGGAATGATATATGGTAATTTCTGTTTATAGTGCAACCTAGTTTAGAGAAATCATCTTAAATGAGTATCCTGTATGAGAAAAACTGTTAAATTCATCACAAGAAACAACCTTAGCCATCTTGAGTTCACAGTATCAACAGGTTAAACACGCAAACTTGGAGGCTTAGAGGCACAGAAATAAAAAGCAAAATGCCCACTGTTATAAGGGACACAGTTGCAGAGCTGCAAATCATAATTCAGGGCAGTGTGTGGACCTCACTGAGTTCAATGCAGTTTTGCCATCATATGATTAGGTGTTAAGCATTATCTGGGTCTTCTGCCTCCCTGCTCAGTGCCATACTAACAGAATCACATGCTTTTCTGACAAATTCCTAACAATGGTTAGGACTGATAGTGAATAAATATGTTTTAGGAGAGCAGAGGCTTAGGGTATCAATAATATGCTACAAGCCTTCTCGTTGCTGGACTGCTATACCAGTCAGCTTGTCCATGACTGGATGATATGAAAATGATGATATGATCTGTTCAAAGAAACATTTTTGCACAAATGTTTTTTGAAAATTTCATTTATTTATCCATAAAACAAATAAGCTGCAAATATTTTGATTGGAAAATATGGTATTTTTTGAAATGTATCATTAATCTCCTGAATTTTGAACAAAGAATCATCAGGTTTTGAATATTTTTATATCATCAATGCTGACTTCCTACATGGTGAATGGTATTAGGCCTTTCTAAAGGTAAGGCAGCTGGCTGCCCTGTTGTCCCCATTGGTGTTTTTCTGAGCAAATCTCTCAACTCTTAGTTCATGAGTTTATTGCTTTCCAAGTTGAGTCTTTTAGGGATTTTTTCTTCTTGCACATAAACTACTGTGGCGGGCGTTGGCCGAGTGGCGTAGGCCCCCGTCTGTGGAGCCGGCTCATCCTCTGAGGACGCAGGTTCGAATCCCGAGGAACTCGCTGTCACCGTCCGAGCGTGCTTGGCCGTGGCAAGATGAGCCTCAGGAGTAAAGGGGGTGGGGCCAGTTCCATGCACACTGTGCCTCACCTAAAAAATCCATTGCGCAGACTTATCCCCAAATCTTCGTTCTCGAAGTCTAGCCAACAACAACAACATAAACTACTTCACAGTGAATACCAGCCAGCACATTGTGTAGAATTTGATCTCTGTAGTTCAATACCTGTCATTCTTTCCTCAGGAACTGTATTAGTGAAGAAACTGGCAAAGCAGCCTCCATAAAACAGCTTGTTTAATAATAGGAACAATTCATTAGAGGGAAAGGATTTTAAAACACCATGCAGTTGGCACTCAAACTGCTGTACTTGCCTTTATGCTGACACTTGTGCTTATGTGGCTGCAAAGGGAACTTATTCAGGATGAAAACTTCCTTTTCCAGAAGGAGCAGGTTGGTTTTTCAGTTGGATTAGTTCCCTGACCCAAATTACTGGGCAACCACTCAAGCATCTCCCTCAGTGGTAGCCCACAGTTAGGTCAACTTAATTTGCTCATTTCACCTCAGTTTAAGTGGATGCTGAACATTCGGAATAACATTTGTCAAGTGAAAATTTCTGTAGATTTGTATTTCTGGATGATATTATTTCTTGTTCTGTGTTGCTCATGTATCCCTTCACATGTGCCAGTGAACAGTCTCTTGTCTGCTCAGCCTTCTGCTCTGGAGTTTGATCAAACCTAGGTACTTGTAATGAATTTTATGCACTAGGAAAGTGATCATGTTTCAAATAGTTTTTACAGTGTAAATTACTGAGGTGAATTCAGAACCTGGATAAATAAACTGTGAACTGTTGATGACTATATTATCACATCCTGCTGAACTTAAGCATCACTGCTAATCCAGCACGTAAGGGAACGTTTTTTCGATCAGAGGTGTTGTGAACACATCTCTTCAGAGACCTATGAAGAACACCTTCCCCCAGGCTGAAGTTTCTATGTTTAGATCATTAATAAGTCTACACTCCAGCAAGAATGTAGATTCAGTCAAAATACCGATCTCAAAATGTCTAGATACTGGTATTTTAGCTTGCATTTTAATACTTAACAGTTTCTAGTCACAGTTGGACAGGGGTCTATTCCCACTTAGATTGTGTTAGAGAAAACTCCACACCTGGGCACTTCCTCACTAGAGTGCTTTGACTTGTGACTAAAAAGTATTCTATAAGATATTACTCATCTCCATTGTATTGTAAATGGTTTGCATTGCGGTGAAAAACTGCAAAGGCTCATGTGGATAACGTATTATCAAAATTTTTTACATTTGTGCTGGAGATTAATATTAGCAATAGGAATGGTTGATTCTTTGACCCCAGTTTAGCTGTACAGAGCTTGATGAAGCTGAATTAGGTAGACCTAGTCTGCAGATATGAGTGCAATATACGTATTGCTTTGATGTTGGCATGCATTATGAGCAATTCTTTCCAGGCAATTGTACAGCAAAATCCTGCTAATGTCAGGTTTAGTTCTTTGTCCAGCATATGCTTTATATATATCAGCCACAGGGTGCTGGGCTGTTACATGGTGTGTTACAGTCAAAATCATGTTTTGGGCAAAAGGAAATACAGTATATATATAGAATTAATAATGTATTCTTAGACAGTTAATGTCTTAACAGTCTATGGACCACTTACAGTAACATACACTCTGGTCCAAACTGATACAGAAAATAAAAGAACTGAAAATGTTGTACTGTTGAGTTTTGCCATAGAAGAAATGATTCTCTAAAACATGTAATATTCTCAATTGACAAGCAGTACTTCCTCCGATAAATGTTTCCCATTTTTCTCTGTACATGTGCTTATCTCCCATAACTAAGATTCTTCCCTGTTCATACCCTACATTTTAAAGAGAGAAAAATAATAAGCATAGGCTGCAATAGTGGACACAAAATGCAAGATTTAAATTTAAATCAATTTTTTTTTCAGAATTTTATTGTCAGATCAATATGGAGTTCAAGACTTTTTATAGCATCAGAAATTTTGATGCCTGAAGGGATTATCTAATTTGAATTGCATTCAAACACGGGTCAATAAATTTAGTTCAGGTGGTTTGTACTGTATCAGTGGGATTCAAGCTCTGGCTACTATAAAGGTCCAGGCTTTAATAAAAAGCCACAAAGTTCAGACTTGGTCAAATGATCAGAACTTCCCCAGAGTTTGAGCCTGTGTTCAGCCTATAAGAAGATCTGATCTAACCTGTTTCTCTGGAGTGTAAAAACAGAGTCAACTTCTCTACATGTTTTCCATTATCATTTCCATTTACTTCAATAATAGAAAATAAAAGCATGACCCCTTTCTGTCCTTAGTTCCAACTTGTCTCATCTCTAACAACTGTACAATCAAAAGATGTAAGTATTTGTGAAAACTAAAAGCCAGTGGGAAAATACGTCTTTTCTATTGCCCATCATATTCTGTTTAAAAATCTGAATATTGGCCACCAATACTTGTTTAGAAGTGACATCAAAAAGACAAGCAGAATCAAATATCACAGTGTATTTGTCACATATAGATTGAAACTGAAGTAAAACTTGTCATTATTTTCTTTCTCATAAATGAATGCCTGTGAAGTCAAATAAAAATAGTTCTGTGCGCAAGGAAATCCAACTGCCACTGGTCAAAGGAAAAAAGCCCAACACATGATTATTAGCTAGAGATTCAGATTTTCTCTTGTGAAATGGATTTGTTGAGGGTTTTTTTTCCTTTTATTTCTTTTATATGCACTTAGATAAATTACATACTGAATAGAGTTGTAGACGCAAACTGATTAAAAATCACTTGATATATGGTGATGCCTAATTGTCAGAGACATGTGGGTTCTCAGAATATTTCTTTTGCTTAATATTGTAGCATGTGAGCATGAAGACATTTAAGAGAATCTGAATCTTTACTGGAAAAGTTTTGTGCAGGTGTGATAAATTAAAGATCTTCGCAATTGAAGTGCTGCACTAACAGAGAAGCTGACTGAGGAATTAAGACCAGTGACATATCTGGACAATTTTCAGTCATGCTGAGGCCCATATTGTTATTTAGCAGTTTTAGACGTGCTTCAGGATAAAAAAGAGTTTTGAAAAGTGATTTAAAATCACTACATTTACTGTTCTGTTTGCAAAGGAGCACATTCCTGGTTTGCCTTCTATGCTTTGGTTTCCTCCGTCATATATATCAAGGCCATACTTCTGTAAGGATAATGGATATGGTTACCTAAGTCATAGGTGCTTTGAGAAGTCTACTACGTTAGCATGCTTGCTATATTAGTCATACTTCATGAAATATGCTATGTGAATTGTAGATCTAATTATAAAATGTATTGGTAAAAGTCAGTCTGCAGCTGGAATGACAATTCAAAATTTATAATATATTTTATTGGGTGTGATACAGAAATTGCCTTTTCATTTTCTGACTAGCCTGATGTAAGAGTAATAGTAAGTCTTAAAAGCTCATTGTGACTTATTTGAACAGTATAAGGCATTGCCACATATACCTGAGTATTATTCAGGTTCTGATGTCCCAGTTTAGCTTTAAAACACTTTCCTCCTTCTGATTTGCAGTAGAGCCCTTATCCAATGAGGAGCAACGTGATAGGATGCGCAGGTTACCAAAGAAATGCTCCGTGGAGGGTTTTGTTACCTGGTTTTGCAGAAGATACACTATGTAAATTAGTTGTCTTATTTGAGCAATGAGCTCCCATGGTCTCTGCTGACTTATTCATTTGTTGCTGTAGCATCTAATGCACTTGTTTTTAGCTTTTTTTCTGGTTCTTTGAATTACTTTAGCTTTCCTGTAGTCTATGTGGGGCTCCACACTCCCTGGACAAGAGATTGACAGGAGAATATTATCTATCTATCTATCTATCTATCTATCTATCTATCTATCTATCTATCTATCTATCTATCTATCTATCTATCTATCTATCTATCATCTATCTATCTATCTATCTATCTATCTATCCATATCTTGTCTTTGTCCAGTCATATATTTTAAAGCAATGCATTTCATTGCAACTTAGCCAAGTGGGCAAATAACTGCAATTTTGATTGTCCCTCAATCTTTAGGGAAAACAGGAGCCTGTAATTGAGTTTCCCACTTAACATCATATTTTAGAAAGAAGTCTCCATTCTTTGATTCTTCTACTCTTATTTCTTACAGTCATAGGCTAAAATACCCAAAATAATTATCTAGCAAAGAGCAGATCCAGATGCTGTGCTCATGGGCAGGAGGATTTTTATAATAGTAGTAGACTTCTTAAGTTAGCAGATAATGGAAGCCAAAACGGGGTGCAGAGAGCTGTGGCACACATTTTTTAAATGTGGAGGTAGTTCATAAATATAAATACTTAATTTGGGTTTTGGAAGAGTTTCAGCCTTCTAGGACGAAATGTGTTTTATCTTTATAAAATTGCCATAGCTGTCGCTGAAAGAATGGAAATATCTCTTATGGAACATGCTTCAAAATAGTTCCCCTCAAAGCATACCCAGACTCACTAACTGTGAGGGAAGTATTTGTGGAAAGACACCTCTGCATATTCCCGACCTTTAATTTTCTCTGTAGTTTGCACAGTATTGTGGTGTAAACTCAGCAGTTTCAGCTAATATGACTAAGAATTGCAATTATTCAGATTCTTTTTAAGCATCAGGTTGTCCTGCATAATTTTTTTAATTGTTAAAGCCACCAAATGCTCTGACTCCAAATGCCCCTCATTGTTCGTCTGTCAGTGTATCTGGGGGTCAAGTGAGGTATGCATTCATTTTTCTGCTGAAGAGCTGAATAGTGGCTTCCCTTCCCCCTTAGCCCTGCCCTATGGAGTGCTTCTCAGAGGCTGTGTTAGAGCTTCAAGGGTGCACCAAGGGAACCCCTCAGGATGTGACAGTGTAGTTGTGATGGGGAATACTTACTTAAGGACTTGAACCAGAGAAGCAAATGGGCACCTCTCCAAAATCAGGCAACTACACCAAAGCATCTGCATCACTCTACATGTCCAAAACAAATAACTGGTACTTTGGCCTAAATGCTTTTTATTTGGAATTTTTCTTCCCACAAAAGTGCATTTGTTTGTTTGTTTGTTTGTTTGTTTCCCCCCCCTACAAAGGAGCTGCTTTGGGCATTATACTGGGCTGAGAAAAAAGCTTAGGCTTCTAAAAAATAATTATTTCTGCTTGGAGACTTTCCTTGCAAAGGAAAAAAATCAAATAAACAAGAAGGTGTAGACATAGTAATTAATATTTCTATGTTAGGTGTTAGTACATACAAGAGTACTACACCTGCCAAATTCTGAAATCAGCATTATCTGAAAAAACCACTGATTTCTTCTTCATCAACTGCCATAATTAAGAGATCAAAAAAGAATAGCTACACTTCTCCTCATGTGAAACTGGGTACAGAATAGGAGAGGATACATGATGTAAACAAATGAGGTTGGTTCCATAATCTGCAGCCAACAGTCAACAGTCTGATGGGGAAATGAGACCTTTGTGAAAAAATTTTTTACTTAGGAAAAGAAAACCAACATAAATGACTAGCAGGGATCCTACTTAAACAAAACATATTTCCAAAGGAAGCATAGGTGCTGCTAATAATTACTTACTATAGTCAAACAGATACAAGGAAATTGCCTCAAAAAACTTAGCCAAATGCCCAAACAAGGGGGTTGTTAACAGCCCACATGTTTCAGTCAGTAAGCTGTCAGCTGGTATAGAGACTTGGGGCCATACCATGCCAATGAGGCATTCTTTCTGTGAATGGAAAATACAGACTGTATCCTGGTATATGGAAGATAAATTATGTATATATGTCCATCTTAACGCATACACCTTATAAACTAGATAGAAAACTGTTACAAAGTATTCTACGCATTCAGCCACACTGAGGTACAGTGAGAATAGAAATGATCTGCATGTGGTATGTACTCAAGACATAATATAATCTATTTCCCTGCATCTGGCCAACAAACATAACATCTGTATCTAATAACTCCAATCACCCTTCAATAAATCTGCATTACCATGTAAATGAATTACCATTAAAATATGACCCAGCCATAAATCTTCCATTGAAGAGGAGTCTTACCATGGTGAATTCTATTCATTCTTAATAACTCTATCCAATTCCTCTCTAAGATAATAATTAATATCTTCTGTTTTGTTTTCACCTGGTGATTATCAAATGCCTAGCAATCTTTCACTGCTTCTTAATAGCACTGTTCTAGGTAAAGAGAATGTTGTGCTGGGAGTGTTTATAACCCACTAGCCTGGGACTCTTTATGTACGTAAAGTGGTAATGGTTTTATGGCTTTTACTAAAATGGTGCCTGTCAAAATGTGACCAAAGATAAAGCAACTGCAAGTTATAGGTCTTAGTACAAGAAAACTTCCTGCCCAGGAGCTATAGCTAGATTAAAATCCATCTGAAGCAGCTGTGCATTGCACTGAGTTTTGCAGCCAGACACTGAAAATCAAGCCAACTATTTACTGAAACCAGTCTTTACAGATATGCAAATACTAGCAGCCCCACTGAAATCAATGAAAGCTCAAAGCAGTCATGAAAATGACACCATTAACAACTTTAAAATAATGTGGATAACAAGAGTTGAAGCATGCACCTCCAGCTAAAACCAAACATGTACAGTCACTGAGCAGCTAGCAGCAGGAATAAGCCATATAGTTACACTCACATTTGTGATATGGGGAGCACTGGCATCATGCTCTGCTAAAATGTGTCTCCCCTTTTGTCTTTTCTTATACTGGTCTCTCAGACTATTTCACGCAAACGAAGTGGCAAAGGCCCATTCTCTGGGCCCTATATCAAACAGCATGGAACAGATTATGCCCATGCTGTTTTACTGTCTTCCATCCAAATCTAAGTGTCCTTCTTTAAATTGTCAGCTAGAAACAGTCCCTAACTTGAAGAATTTTTATACTATGCTCAGGCATTGCTTGAGAGAGTGTCAACTGAGATGAGCCAAAACTATGCCAGGAAATGTTCAACGGTAGGAATGGTGGTATGCCAGTGTATGCTTGAGCCTAAACACTAACTGTGATTAGTGTACTAGCACAGAAATAGTTTTTTTTTATGTACATGTGTTAATCAGTTACATGTGTTCTAACAATATGGTGAGGATGTCCAAAACATCTGTCTTCATTTTCACTTCTCTCTAAAACTGTATGTAGGCTAGCTGGCTACAGACATGAAGCAAATGGCTTAGATAAGTTCATGAGGGTGATAGATTAAAATTGTGAGTACTTGGAAGCTTTATCAGAAACACAACAGAAAGCACTAGGAAAGTGTACTGTTTTGCCAGTGTTCAGATATTAACTTGGATTTGCAAGGAGTGGCAAAAGGAATGTTTATTAATGCAATGATTCAAAGTTATCAGTATATTCTAGTGGCTGAGTAAGCTCCCAGTCCAACCAGATTTCTGTGCTTAGTTCACAAGGTAACTGTGGAGTATATGCAGGAAAATGGATATTTTGTGAACACCTTTGTGAACAGTCCATGCAACAGTTCTCAAGAGATACAGGTCTTTGTTTGCATACCTTTGAATACTAGTAAAGGAATACTTTACAGTTTTGAGATAGGTTCTTATCTGCACCTGTTCATTAAAAAGAAAGCTGCAAGCCCTCCTGAATTCCTCTGGGAAGTCAGTCCCTGGAGAGAGTCCATGGGGTGGACTTTGTGTGGAGCATGTTAACACTGGGACCAATGGATTTGAGTATTTGAAATGCATAAACATGAACCGATTGAGCTATCCAATTACTTTGTATAATCATATAACCGGAAGACACAGACTGTATAAAAGTAGAACCATGTGTGTAATAAAGTGTTACTTCACTGTTAAACCATACTGGTTCGCTGTGTGTTGTATCAAGCTCCTTCATCAATAGGTAACCATGGACAAGTCACTTCACTTCTCTGCAGATAGAGCTGATGATATTTGCAAAACATTTTAAATTTTACTAGTGAGAAGGCTGGAAAGAGCTAACCAGTATTAGCAGCTGTGAATGTCTGCAGAGGTGGAGGCAAACGTCCTTTGCCTGTCTCTAATCACCAATTTGAGTTGCAAAAGAAAGAACTGGCTGCTGGATAAAGATACAAACAGCACTGAGAAAGAGTCATTGCGGCTGCAGGCATTTGTAAAACATTAAGGGACACAATTTCAATGGATTGCAGAGGGCTTTTCACCACATAACTTCCTTTGATTGCAATGGGAACTGACTGTTTTGAAGGCTCAGTTGTGTTGGTGTAGCACAATGACGAGGTTTTCATCTCGCAGTCATTTACATGGCAATGATTTGCTCCCTGCACCAAGTCTTTTGAATTATGCAAGAACTGAAAAATAGACTGCAATGAAAAATATACCCAGGAATGTAATACATACTTTTCAGTAAGCAGGTAATGAAAAAAGGCATGTGCATTAACTTTACAAACAAAAATAACTTCCCAATAATCTGATTCTCAAGAATGGGGATCTAATGAAATGTCATGTCATGGACAATGACTCCTAAAATCTGCTGGTACCTTATATTTGAGAAGAAAATATGACTACATTGATAATCACCCCTAGCTATTAGACTACAAAGAATCTAGAATCATTTGCATTTTCAGATCCACTCTTCTTAGACACAAAAACAGTCATTTTCTGATTCAAAGTAAGAGGAATAAGAGCTTACATTAGTAAGATACTGTGGAATACCTGGCATTTCAGAAGTTCAGTGGAAGTAAAAACCCTGGAACCACAGCACTACACATGCACTCTTCAAAATGATCCACTCCCAGCATGTTTAAGAATGAGGATTTGGCTGCAGTACTATAATGAAACTTAATGCCATTGTGTGTTCAATCCCTTTGGATTTATATTCAGCAGGTGCATACAGACAATACTTCATCAAAATTCTTTAGCTTTCTGTGAAAATGTAGATTTTAAACAGCTAAAATTAGGATGTAATGGTCAATATGACCTCACATAGAAAACCTTCCAGGTCTGCATCACTGTTCTTGAAAGAGCACTTTGTGTTTTTGACTGTGTAAGTGGGGCCTGGCTGCTGATTCAATTTATATTCCTGGGTGTTTGATACAGTTAGCGCATGATTGTAATTGAATTACTTCCCTTCAGTTTTAATTTGAGCATATTTCTTTTTGATGATATTTCTTTTGTCTGCCACCATGTGTTTGGATATTAACACCATGGGAGCAGAAACTTCTTATCTGTACAGTGCTCTGACTAGCAGAGCTTTCTGATCACCCAACATGGATGTATTGAGACCATAGAAACACAGACTCATATCTTTAACATAGGTAAAGTTGTGCTGCCATAGATCTGGTTTGCATAATGGAAACCCTAAAGAACAGTTTTTCCTTTAAGTAATCCCAACTTTTGCACGATTTGTAGATAATGATGCAGATTGACCTTGTCATCAGTTGTATATTTGAGGAAAGCACAATGAACTGATTCCTGAGCAAAATTTTTCATGACAGTGTTTACTGCTAACCATTTATTTTGAACTGTTCTGATGGGTTTGGTGCATCCTTTCCAAAGGTCTGGCTCACTATCACAACATGTGCTAGTTATTAGCTGCATTATTACAGCAAAAAAGTAAAGTTTGACTCTTAAAAATGACAAAGCAGAGCGCTGGGAGCAAATTCAAAGAAAATCTAGAAAATTTACACAAATTAAGAAGCATTCAGTCTGTCTTTTCCACATAGTCAAGTTCAGACCCTACTTACTTTTTCAATTTTTTGTTTTGTTTTGTTTGGCGCTTTTTTTTTTTTTGTTTTGTTTTGTTTTTTGTTTTTTTTTGGTGGTGTTTTTCTTCTATTACTTTTTGGTTGATTGGTTGGATTTTTTTCTGGAGAATGGAAAAATATATTACTTTTATTACATAAGAAATCATATAATATTTATGTAGCTTACTGACTGAACATTCTATGTCATCTAGTGCATGATCCTGGCCCTTATGAAGTTCATTAATTTTTTTTCTCATCACTGTAATTGATTCCTTACAAATTTATGATTTCTGCCTGAAACTGAAAGACAGTTTCTTATTTTCTTTGTAATTATGTTTCAAAATAATTTATGTTGTGACTCAGGGTAAGAGCTGTCAGTCATTTTCTCAGTGGTCAGTTCCATCTTTATTATTTCAGTGTTTTAACAGAATACCTTTTTACCATATTTTAAAATTTTTATT
>VXAU01000383.1:5481-29023 GCA_013399695.1 Formicarius rufipectus | reverse complement strand
GAAGATAAAGCATGGCTTTGGAGAAAATTAAGCATTGTTTTCATGTTATAATTATGTCTTGTAAAAAGACAGAGATACCACATTTAGAAATATGCTTTTCTTCTTAGGGCTTTAGGGGGTTTGTTGTCTTAACAGGGTAAAAACCAGTTCCCTTTGGGACCAAGACAACAGATTAAAAATGGTTTTGAAGTTTCTCTTCTCCCTATAGTGAGGTACATAGAGAGTACTGCACACAATAAAACTTCTCAGAAGTACTACTAAATCAACCAAGCTACACATAGTCAACATTTCTTTGTTAAAAAATCTGATTGATTTAGGTACCTCACTTCCAGGCATCAGAAAAATTCTAGTCCAAGATCCCAGCTGTTATACATTTCCTGTTAAATATAAGTGTCCATTGCTTGAAAAGTTTTACAATAAAAAAAAAGTACAGGTTCAGTAATCCAGCAGCAAATATTCATTGTAATTTTAACAATAAACTGTATCAATACGCTTTGGGCAGAGTTAAGAAAGCCTTTTGGCAAATGCACATGCACTTCCCCTATTCATCAGGGATCTACTATTCTATCAAAGCCACCTTAGCTACATATAGACATGCTCCTTTTTAAGGTGTCATATTCCTTCTGAATTTGCACAAGGTAACTGTATAATAGTTGCATACAGCAGGACAAATTCTCTTCAGCTTTAGGAATCACAAAGCAAGTATTGTTGCTAGATGTCTTTATTTTCCTTTAACAAAATACACAAAGGCACAAAATTCACTTATATCTTGTCATTATTGTACAGGTATAAATAGTGCTTTGTATTCAAGTACAATCAAGTGCAGAGACTTTCTATATTTTATGTAAACACAAAACAGTTTTGTATGTAGGTGCCTCTGGTTCATCTGCAATGCAAACACCAAAGGAGATGCCATTTACCCAAGTGCCGTTTAACTGAATTCTGTCAAGAAGTTAGACAATGAATAATATTAACACCACTGCAATGACACTTCCATATGCTTAAGTCATACGTTGGATGACACTTTAGCTTGTAAACATCTGTGTATTTAACATGTACTCAAACTCATTTTAACAGGGCAGCATTAAAAAGTATCTAAGTTCACTAGACCAAACTTACTAGGTCAGTTGTTGTCAGTAATTGTTCTTTACATGTGACAGCTAAAGAGATGTCAAATTATAAGTCACCCTTAGCAAGCTTGCTACTTCAAAGTTTTCAAAAATGCAAACTAAACAATGGCTACAACTGTTAGACTTCAACCAACTAGACATTTTATGTGTTAAAGACACATGCTTCATTTACAATACCCACTTTTACACATAGCTTTGACACGCTGTGGCAGTTGAGGCAGTTTAAGCTCAAGCGAGATTTTTAAGTTGTACCATTAAAAAAAGCTCACCTGAATAGTAACAACAGGCATGAACAAAGCTAAAAACTAGCTACAGAAGGCACTTGAAGTACTTTATTCTGCTTTCATTAAAGATTCTTCACTTTGTTCAGTTGAAATAGACTCCGAAATAGAGTCTTCAGTTGTTGAAACGTTTTCTGCTTCTTTTTCAACTTCTTCAGGTAGTTTATCGTTTAGCTGCTCAGAACTTGACGTTTTATCATCTGTCTCATTTGCCTCAATGATCTGGGACACATCATCTTCAGATTCTGTGAAAAGAAAAATTATGAAATAACCATTTCCAGAAATTAAGAGGCAGCTAATATTCTTGGGGAAAAAAAAAAAAATTTTGCAATCACATACAGATTTTGAATAGTAATTGCATAGCATTCTCATACGGTAAAAACTATTAGATCTTTCTAACAAGATGGTCACAGATATAACCCATAAAATCTAAGAAAACTAAAGAAAATACTATGGAAAATAGTTTAGATCCCACCAAGAAAATATTATATATTATTTGTATAGTTTACCCTCAACCTAAGTTTTCTAAGCTTGTTCATCAATGTGAGATGTTAGAAACAACATATGATGGCAATTCAGCTTCTTTGTGCTTGTCAATGTCAGTTTTATCAACTGTGTAACTTTCTATGAGTTCAATCTGTACACAGAACCTCAACATGCTTCTTGATGGAAACTCCTTTAAACATATGAAGCCAGACAACCAAAAAAAAAAAAATCCCCCCAAAACCAAACAAAAACACACACACACAAACAAAAAAAAAAAAAAAAAAAAAAAAAAAAAAAAAAAAAAAAAAAAAAAAAAACAAAAAAAAACCCAAACCAACCAACCAACCAAAAAAAACCCAAACCACAACACAGCAGAACATATCAAACCCACCAACAAAAATTACAGCATATTCTCAGTCTTCCCAGGGGAAGTGCAGGAACATTGCACAGGATCGTATTTACTCATAATCTGGGATGGGAGTTTCTTTGATGATATGTGTATTTTGAAGATCAAAAGCATTTATTGAATATACTACCTCTAAAGAAGCAAATTCTAGCTGCACAACAGAATTTCAGTAGAATATGAGAAATAAGTTGCATTTTGAAGTAAGTACAAGCACCGAAAAACTGAACACAAAGCGTTGCACTAAATTACACAACGGTACTGTAGAATAATAGTGATGGCAGTTTATTGACTACTATTAGTCAATACTATACAGCTTTAATGCATACTGTGAAGGCAGACAGTTTGCAAAACTGATGCAAAGTTACAGCTCAAAAATGTTAGCCTTATCAAATGTCTGTAAAGTCAGAGAATCATAGAATTGTTTGGGCTGGAAAGAACCTTAAAGATCATGAAGTTCCAAAAAGTTCTGTAATGGACAGGGACAGCTTCCCCTAGAACAAGTTGCTCAAAGCCCCGTCCAACCCTGAACACATGGGAAGGGAGCATCCACAGCTTCTCTGGGCAGCCTACTACAGTATCACAGGAGAGTTGCTCCAGCCCCCCTCCATTGTTGTGGCCCTCCCCTGGACTTGCTCCAAAAGGAGCATGCCCTTCTTATGTTGGGAGTCTGTTGTGATTGAACCCAGCCTGCAACTAAGTACCACACAAAAACTTGTTCACTCCCCACCCACCCTCCTGCCACTCAGGTGGGATGCGGAGGAGAATCACAAAAAAGTTAGAACTGGTGGGTTAAAATTCGAACAGTCCAATAATTGAAACAAATAAAAATAGTAATAACAACTGCAACAACTGTAACTAAGGTGGGGAATAAGGAGGGGAAGATAGAGGAAAATAAATTAAACAAGTAAAGCCCAATACAACAGCTCACCACCTGCTGACTGATTTCCAACCCATTCCCCAGCAGTGATTGGCCCCTCACATCCAACTGCCCCCAGTTTATATACTGTCTATGACATCCTATGGTATGGAATATCCCTCTAACCGGTTCGTCATCGGTCCTGGCCTTGCTCCGCCCCAGCTCCTTGTGCAGCTCCTCACTGGCAGAGCATAAGAGATCAAAAATTCCTTGACTTAAAATAAGCACTGCTTAGCAACAGCCAAAACATTACTGTTCTATCAACACCATTCTTGTAACTGAATTCAAAACACAGCACTACACCAGTTAGGAAGAAGAAAATTAACTCTATCATAGCTGAAACCAGGTCAGGCTCCCAGAGCTGGATGTAATACTGCAGGGGGGATCTCATGAGAGTGGAGTAGCAGGACAGAAACACCTCCCATGATCTGCTGGTCATATTTCTTTTGAATCAGCACAGGTCACGGTTGGCTTTCTGGGCTGCAAGCACACATTGCCAGCCCATGTTGAACTTCTCGCCAATCACTTCCAAGTCTTTCTCCTCGGGGCTGCTCTCAACCCATTCTCCTCCCAGCCTGTGTTTGTGCTTGGGACTGCCCCAATCCAGGTGCAGGACCTTGCACTTACTGAAATTCATGAGGGTTGCACAGGCCCACCTCTCCAGTCTGTCGAGTTCACTCTGGATGGCATCTCTTCCCTCCAGCATGTGAACTGCATCACAAAGCTTGGTGTCATCAGCAGACCTGCTGAAAGTGCATTTAATCCCACTCTTCATGTTCCTGGTCCCAACACCAACCCCGGAGAAAAACAGTGCCAGTCAAACATCATTCGTTCATATTTATCAAAACATGCTGGGTGTCTGAAAGTAATCACACTGCTTCAGGCTGGTATTAACAGAATTCTAGCAGGGCTGAAAGTTTCAGAACTATTGCTCTGGCTTCTCAGGTCATGACTGACAAGAGGACCTGCTGCACACCCTTGACCAGCAGACCAAGTACAGTTGCCATTTATCACAAGAACTTAAGACCTCTCATCCCACACAAGGCTCCATTTAGTTCCAGGCTCCACTTCAGAGTGCTCAGAGCAACCTAGCTTCTCTATTTTTTTCTTAGACTTGATCTTTCACCTTAGAAAGTCTGCAGCTGACTTATCTCCCAATTCAGTTTCCTTCCCTGCTTTCTGAACCACAGGCTGCTCAACACCTGTCCTGGCTTCTTGTTCCAAAATTTCTCTGGAGCCATCGCTCCGATGGCAAAGCTCCCTATTTGTGCCCAAACAAACTAATATTCTCAGTTACTTTCCAGGCATCCCACTCTCCCTTCCTGCTCTTCAATTTCCATCTTGATCCCATCTCTGCCTGTGCTCAATCTTTATCTTCCAACTGTCATTTTCTTTCTGTATCCTCCCTGCATTTTCCCTTCAGTCTCAAATTCCATGAATAAGTTTGTGCCTTTCTCTGATACAATCCCTCCACACTTGAGTTACATTTCTTCTATACTGCTGTTCAAGCTATTCAGGCTCAAGTCAAAGCTAGTACAGGATGTAAGGAAGAGGCAGTTCCATGGCCTCTCAACTTATTTGTAGCATAACCCAACCATTACTTATTTAGAAAGTTTCAGTCCTGCAGTCCTCATCCAAATCATTCTTACCTCTCTGAAAAAGTGACTCATTCTTAGTCTAACAGAGGTAAAGGGACTATTTGCTCAGTCTAACCAGAAGAATGCCATGTACAACACCTTTGCGTTAAGCCCTAGGGACAATCACAGCCACTAACAGAAGCAAGCAGAAGGTTCTAATGAAAACCTGATGAAGTGCATGTTCTAACTATCTATACTCAAAGAAACAGAAGGCTGATCCCTTCATTTTTAAATTCTACTAAAAGGTGGAGACACTGCTTTTTTAAGCAAAAATCGTCAGGTATTAAATGACTTTCCCCTTCACTCTGTTCTTGATTAAACTTATTGAACCTCTTGAAACCCTCCCGAATATACAGTTAAAAAAACTTACATGGAAGATTTTTGTCTTATAATTTAGTCTAACAGTTATAAGGAAATCAAGAGTAGGTCCTTTAAATGAGTAGTCAGGGCAATCAGAGTAATTGATCCTAACTTCAAATACAAACACCAGCCTTCATGAAAAATACAGTGATTTCATTTTAAATACAGCAATTAATGGAAAGCTTACCTAAAGTTAAACTGATTTCAACATTGTACAATTTAAGTTATTGTAAGAGCAGCAGTTATCAAGTGAAAGTTCTGACTAAAAATTTTCTTTTGTCATCTTTTTAAGTGTCCTTGATGATTAATACTTAATCCATTATTTAACCAAAGAATGGAACTACACCTACATGATCTTAACAGCAAACAGCCCTACGTTGGCCTGAGGCAGATTTGAGAGCTATAACAATGTAATCTTAAAAAAACCCTGCTCCTGGCTACAGCCTACTTTTTTCTCCCAAGACTTCTTGTTAATGCTAAGTACTTAGAAAGTGCATGTACTTCATATTCTAAGTAGTCAGCTACCCCTTCTCTTGTTGCAGAGTATTTCACTGAGTAATCACTGAAATCACAATACTGCATCATTCCAAGTAGAAAATACCTCTTTTGTAGGAATTCACAAAAAAATTGTAAAATTGCTCTAAAATATATCTACTTGTGCTTTCAAGACCTTTGGGGCAAGTTTCCTTCACTATTACAACTCCCCATTAAGACAGACTTTCACATAGTCTGCCAATGTCTGTCATGTGCCTGAAGTATTTATAAGGACCACGTGCCTCACAGTAGTCTGCTAATGACAGAAAGTTTTGTGAAGCCTTTGAAAAAGAAGTCTGATAATAGCATAGCATTCCCTTTACCTTCATGTCTTACCAAAAAGGCAAGTTCTGTTGTTCAGCAAAAGTGAACTGTGGTTGACTGGAAACATAATATTTTTAATTTTTTTTAAATCAAAATAACTTAACAAGCCATTAAACTTCAGGTGAGCTGACCTATGCTTGAGAAATCACAGAGTACTAGACATAGTGGCTGAACTAGGGAAAGAGCACAGCACACAGAATTAAGTCACCATAAAAATACTTTAGATGGCCAAGGAATTTTGTACAAATCTGGAGACTGCATACAGCAGCCCATGAAGTGCTGACCAGACAGTGAAATCTGAAGTTCAAAGAGACCTAATAAAGATCTATGAACATCAGCACCAGATATGCAACACAAAACACTGAAGCAGTCAAATTTTGTTTCAACCTTCAAACCACTAAATGCTAAACCTGAATCAAGAATTCGGCATAGCAGTACTAAATATAAGCAAGGCAAAATTAATCAATAAGCTAAAAGTGTTGACTCTTTCAGTATGATCCAAACATTAGTCCTTCTAAGAAAATTACATAAGAGAACTAACTAGCCTTTGATGAAATGTGGGGGGAAATCAAGATCAAGCCATTTAAGGAAAAGGCAAGAAAAGAACCGAAGTATATTGCTTCATTCTGGTATTAAAATTTCCTGAGTTCCTCTGCTGAATAAGGGAGCAAGATGTCTGTGGTAGTAAACATCAGACTGACAGCTGACGATACCATATTTCCAGAGAATTAAAAAAAAAAAAATTTCAAAGTTCAGTGCCAACAGCACTCCCCACAATCACTCTTCAGATCCCTTATCCACAGAAGTTGCACGTAACACGTTTGTCACTGCATGAGCACACAACTGGAAAAAAAATTCTGTTTCTTGCTTTACTCATTAGTCAAAGTAGCTGACCGGTAAAAAATATTTATAGCACTTCTGTATTGCATTAGCTTGCAGTTTCTTCAAGCTATTAAGCTATAGTTTAAATGAGTTACAGATAAGAGTTGGACTTCCCTCTGTTGTCAACACTGTGGTGAAGTTGGTTTCCTGATGTTAATGTTTGTCTACATCTGTAAGGGAAGATATTCTCCATTCTTGCTATGAGAGCAGCTGTATTACTGTGGTGACCAAAAGCCTTCCCCAGAGCTGTACCTTAATAACAGTTTCATACCTTAAACTTACAACCAAGAAATATGTTCATTTACTAATAAAACCCAACTGCAGGTAAGGAGTTATGCTTCATGGTACAGTTCTGATGGAAAAAGTGATTTACTGAAAATATTTTCTCATTCAGAAGAGACTCCTTTGTGGCAAGTCACAGGCAGGCACTGGCCTCTTCTACATTAACTAAATATCTCAGACATTAGTTATGTAAAATATCAACACATACTCTTATGTCTGGCTGCTTAGCAATTACCAAAACAGAATGGTTTATATCACCTTGGAAATTAAATATTCAGAAAACATCAGTCACTTAACCTAAAAAACCAAGAGTCAGTGTTCAAATTACTTTATGTCTCTTCTGAAAAATTTCACCATACGCTTTCTATTAGGAAAAGAGGACTGAGGAATGAAGCCCACAGTTGCCTCTTTTGTTGCCATTTGTAAATAAAGCAGTGTATTAATAAAAGACCACATTACAAAAAACAAGTAATTTCACTGTTTAAGGTAAATCAGCAAAATCATATTTGCTGCAATAAAACCACCCGATTTTTCTCCTGAAATACGTGGTAAAATTTTGCTTTAAAAAAAGCAAGTTATTTTGCAGAGTTTTCACTCCTGCATCTGAAGTGCCTAATGAAACTCTCACACTAATCCTTAAGGCTTTCGATTTTTTTTTACATTTATAGGCTAATTCAGCAGCTCACACCCACAAAAGGCATAGTTTGATAACCACTTCTTTCAATGATAATATCAGATTAATTAGCAAATTCCCCTCCCAAAACCTCTAAGAATCTGCGGTTATGGACAATACTTAGAAGCCCTTGAGGCACCCACCTTCAAGACCTGAGTATCCTTCTCTGAGGACCTCTCCACATAAGGAAAATAAACCCACTTTTACAGATGCCAGATGTTTTTTTATGCAAGAATCTGTTATGTTCAAAAGTAGTCAAGAAGCTTCTACCTCTCACTAAAAACATGATTCTGTGATTGGAGGGCAAATGAGATCTTCATTGTCTTAGCTTCATGCATCTGCATTCAGTCTTATTTTCCTGTCAGCAACAGTACTGTTGTCATTGAGGTAAGAGCATACTATAGCACAAGAAAACAAACCAACCAAGTTTCTGCTACAATGCATCTTCACATGGCCACAACCTGACACGGTCACTATTAGATACGACTTCCCTACTGGTCTTGTGTAGCCTTCCCATGTAAAGGCCAATGCCATCTTATACTGCCTGCTAAAAATATTCAAGCAGAAACACTCTATTACACTCTGATGGTTTCCCACAGTTGGTGTGTTTCTAGCCTGAACCTCAGGGCTGCACACTATTCAACAGCTTCCTGCCATGATCCCTGCTTAAACATTAAGTCCCATCAAGCACTCAATAGCACATCTCAATGGAGATCCTCTGGTTTGAAGTTATAATTTCTGGAGTCTTTTAAAACACTGCATCTTCCTGTTGGCTGTACACCAGATGCCTACTGTATCTGCAGACTATAAAATGTCTCAAAAGGAACTATGTTAAATTAAAATTGACAATTTGTCTTTGAACTACCTGAAATGAAACAAGGCAGTTTTATTACATTTTCCTGCCCTGAGGAAAAGAGCAAAAGGAACAAAGGCAGAAATTCCAACACACCTCAATCAAGTGACCTGCCAAACACAGTGAAAGTTAACTACTTTGGGACATACTCTCTTTTTAACTATTTCTGTAATTTACAGTTCTATTTTCTGTTTGTCAGTAACATTAGAGTATAAAAAAATTCTTACACCATCACTTGCACAAGATACTGACTAATACGAAGAAGTTTTAAAGTACAGGAAAGAAGACATTATTAACAACCTCGGCTAGAAGCAGGGACAAGAATTGAAAAAAATATATATAAACCACACTTACTATGAAGTCAGAACAAACAGTACTTCAGTTATAAGGAACCAGTAACAATGACCTAGACCAACTAAGTGAGCATTGACCAAAAGTTAAAGCATGCTAAAAGCACTGTTCAAATGCCTCAAACACTGAGGCATTGTTGACCACCTTGCTAGGAAGCCTGTTTGAGCAGCGTTTGAGTATTTCAGCTATTATTAAGAAAAAGGCATCTAAACAGAGAACTAGATGACACGGGGGGATTTCATTAGACATTTAAAAAAGACCAGACTTCACGAGATTAGTACATACCGTCTGTCTGTTCAGTCTCCTGGGGCTTTTTCTCTCTAGGTTCTACAGGCTCAGCTTCAGATTGCAATTCTGTAGATCTCTTTTTTTCAAAACTGAAGTCTGGAAGTCGTGGAGCTTGAGGCCTAGTTTTTCTTGCAGGATTCAGGAAAAAGCAGTAGGCACACCTAAATGCTACACAAAGCACACCCCGTAAGTAGCCTCACTAATTAACTTCACATTTCACCTTTATTCCTACACTATATTCTGACAGTCCAAAATACTAAAAACAGAGAATGAAATAAGTAAGTACCTGAAAGTATCTCCACCAAATTTACACCAGTAGGTCCACATAGATCCTTTTTAAATTCAGCACACAGTTGCTTTTTAAAAATCTGTTTGCTTTCAGCAATGCTGCACTGGCACTGACTAGTGTCTAACACTGCTATAGATTTGATCACAGTGAACAAAATAATGCAACTCACTACCACCAGATGTTGCCACATGGTGTTCTTCTATTCTGTCCTACATAAGAAATTAGTCAGCAGATGATTTTTTTTTTTTTCCCCTCCCCTTTAAGATGCCACGTTCCTCACTTTCCTCACTCTTTGAGTAAGGAGATGTCAGGAGTTTCACAAGGTATGTCTCACACTGTTCTCTGAGGAACTGTTTTCTGAGGAGCATTCTGCTCCAGTGGTGTTTAATTAAGAAAAAGCAGTTTTGCTCCGCAGAAGTACTGGATACCACTTAAGTACCGACTTCTGCCCTCCCCACCCTCACCAAGACGGGGCAGAAGTGGCAACTTCTGGCACAGATGAGTTGTGAACTCATTTGAACTGAGATGACATACAGACTACATATCTTTGGTTTCACAGTAAACAGCTTACAGTGCTGTATGTTTACTACTAAAATTAAGCAAAACAAAATTAAATAGAAGATTTATCTAAGATTCCCTGGTTTCTTAGGTATCGGGCTTACGCTTGTGGCAGAAAGCAGGCAAAATCAAAACATCTGTTTTCAATAAAAAGCTGTGTCTGTCTGAAGCTATTGTCAGCCATAAATTCACGTAGAGCCCCTTACGGCTTGTTCCCACTCTTTTTCTAATACCCCCTCAAGACCTTCTTGCAAAAGCAAAATTTTTTTTTAAGTTTGGTAAAGAGGCACACACAATGTCAGATATCTTCTCAATATAAAACACTTCTGAAAACCATTCACAGCCAGTAGCAATGTTCAGAGATGTATTGGAGGAAGCTTATTTCTGCTAAATAGTCTTCTACACATAAAATTCTTGACCTCAAGGTTGCAACAAAGTACTTCTCTAAGTCTTGAAGTAAGTCTTTAAATACAGAGTAATAAGTTACCAAAAAATGCTCCCATATGAAGTGGTCCTTCACAATATTAGCTAAGTACTTAACTGCAACCAAAAAGAAGTATGATGCATATTAGTTATGAAACGTAAGCCTAGTAATAGTCTAACAGATTTGCTCTTACCTATGTATTCAAACTCCTCCTTCAAAGCCATACCATTGTGAGAAAAACATTGCTGACATATAAGGGCATACCTAGAAAATACAAATAATACATAATTACACACCTTTAAGTAATAACACACTGAAGAGAGATGTATTTTACCTTATGTATTGACTAATACCTTAGATATTTTCTCTTTAAAGATAATTTCCACAGAGAAATTACTATCCTTGAAAGCAAACTACATAATAGCTTTTAAACTTGGTTTAAGCACGGTGAAATATTCTTAGCTACACTTCAAACTTCATGGTTCAACATATTTCTAGTATCATTAGTGTCAGAAAATAACATCCAAATTAAGTTTATATTTCCTTAGAACACAGTTAATATGAAAAGCGACCACAGTTAATATGGAAGTTCTGATATAACTGGATCATTCTGAAGGCAATCTGAAAGACACTTATAATGGATATAATACTGAAGTGCTAAGGCAATCAGTTTTCCTGGGTTTTTTTGTTCAAGTTATAAATCATTCACCCACTTGAGTATACATTTTTCTTCATATTATATAGCTAGTAACACCCAAAACAGAGGTTAATTTTGCCAAAATACTACCAGTTTTCCTGCAAAGAGATTTCAGGTGATACACTGAGAAAGTACCGTTTAACTATGAAAATTTTGGACAAATTCATTTGCAATTCTTTTAACCTTGGTATGTCTGGCTTAAACAAAAAGGTTAGGAAGCATCCTTTCCCCTAAGTGTTTAGGTATTTCTTTTACAACATTTTACCTGTTCTGAGGACCATCACCAACCAAATACTCAATAACTCTATCCACAACTCCTCTTTCTCGAGGAAGAATAGGTCTTGCCAAAGGAGGGCCTGGCGGATGAAGACCTAGGAAGACATGAATTGTGTCAATTATTTTAATTAAATTACTGATTATGATATTTTACTATGTGTGCTAGTAAAATAAGTGCACCTGCTTAATATACATGGTCATTCTTAGTCCACTGGGAATGCTGTAATATTTTTAAACCCACAATAGTCAAAAATTCCTCTTCTGTTATTTTAGCTTATAACCTTATTAAATCACTCCACTTTTACCCCTTGGATATGTAATCAAATTTATAGTTTCTAAAGAACTTAACCTATCAGTAGTATTCAACGATTAGTAACAAATGGAGGATTTTTAAGAAAGAACAACTCCTTAACTGAGCTTTTTTCATGTACCCTCAACTCTGCATATTCACACTTCTCATTTACGCCAACAGATCTAGTAAAATCAATTATAACAGTAGAAGAACTAAACATCAGGGCAACCTGGTCTCCTTGGCCATGGCACAGTGGTTTTAACTAGATGATCTCTGAGGGCCCTTGCAATTCAACCCATATGATTCTATGAAGATGTGACCAAAGAAACACTCGTTTCTGTGTAATTACTGAACAACATGAGCATGCCCTCACTGTGGATTCAGTCTATACATTTAAGACATTGATCTGTTTGTCATTTTGGTGATCCCACATTTAATGGCTAGTTGGATACTTTCAGATTGATGCTTAGTCAAAGAAGCCATAAGGCCACTATAAAGGCAACATTTTTCCCATGTGTTTACCAAACTACTATCAGAATAAAACTCTTTTAAGAATAGGTAAGAGCAATGGATAGTACTACCTTTTTCACCTCTGTTTACATATGGCAGTTAAAATAGAACAGTGGCACAAGCTTCTCTTTCCACAGTTTTAAAACATCTGGTTTACTGCACAAGACCACTGCAAACAACCATTTTCCATTTATATACTTTTCAGTTCTTATGTCTACCTTCTCTTGCAGCCTTAAAACTAAATAAAGTACGCAGGACATGTAAAACATGATCTGGTAAGAAACTTGAGTCCGAATCATTCAGATGCATGACCATTCAAATAACTAAGTATCTGAAAGTCTTCCCGAGGCCACACTCATGGTGAGTAAATATTTAACATATAAGCATAGGAGGTATTATGTTACAATACTCTCAACAAACAGGTATCAGACTGATAGCCCTAAATGTGAGATAATTGAACACTTGCAGGGAGAGAGGGGAAGACTTAAAAATCTAATTCCATAACACCTTTATGAATTACATTACAAAGGCCACAAAAAAAGCAAACATTTGAGTAGGACAATGAACCAGTCTTTCACAACTCACACTGGGACAAAATGGTCAGCTGCAAGCCATCTGAAGACAAAAATTGCAAAACCTGACAAATAAGACTTCATTTAACCCAATGGCAAAATTACTTGTAATAATGCAATAGTCCTATACAAGCTCAAGATAGTTCAGAAGGTTAAGACAGAAATCAAGTAATATTATGAGGTTTCATACTGAGATGAACACATGGTAAATCTGAAGCCCTGCAAAATCAAAGTATAAGTAATTCACAGAAATTAAACACTCAAGGTGCAGAGAGAACAGTATTGTCTAAGAGAAGAATTCTGGCATGTAGCTATTCTCATTACATCCAGTAAAACCAGATACAGAAACAGCATGGCTTAAAAGAAAGGTCTTTAGTGACCACAGAGTTAATCTAAAATTCTCTTTTTCAATTTGCTGTACGCTTCCAGCATTTTTCTTGTTAAGGTATGTTTCACAGACTCCCTCATAATGGCCAATAAGTAAAGAGGAAGCTAAAGACTAGAACTAAAACCACTGTCTCAAGATGCAAAATAGTAAAACAAATTAACCTACTACCTGAAAACACCAAATGGGACTTTCTAAAAAAATCCAAACAATGGACAACTCAGAGAGTATAGTTTGTTAGCTTGATGAACTAATTCAGATGGACATTCATATTGTGGAAAAAACAGAAGACTTAAACCTTCTCAGGAGGCAGATTTAGTTTCCTTGTAGCACCATAGCCAGGGACAGCACCAGTACATGCATGACCACAGCTTCCAGCACAACTGATACCCTTTGAGACACATACATATACCAGTAAATATACCTCAAGTATTCAAAGAAAAAGAAAACATGCTGAGTTGGAAAGGACCTATCAGGATCATCAAGTCCAGCTACTGGCCTTGTACAGGATCATCCCCAAGAGTCACTCAAACTCTGTCAGGATTGATGGTGTGACCATTTCCCTGGGGAGTCTGTTCCAGTGACCAATGATCCTTTGGGAGAAAAACCTTTTCCTGGTATCTGACCTAAACCTCTCCTGTGAATCAGTTTCACACCATTTCCTTGAGTCCTGTCACTGGTCACAAGAGTGAAGATACCGGTACTTGCCCTTCTGCCTCCCCTCATGAAGATGTTCCTAAGGCTTCACTTGCTCCTAAGCCTTCAGCTCCAGACCAGGAAGCAAAAACAGTATAGCAAGTCTCACTATTTAATAAAGTGCTTCAAGATGGGCTGTAAGTTTAAATACAGCATTACAAGTAACTGCCAGCAATTACCATCTCAAGCCTCCTACATTTTAACCTTCACACATAGACACAATAAAGGAAAAAATAACTTAGGGCAGAATGAACTGCATTGTGGTAAACCTCAAGCTCAACACCACATACAGCTAAACTCCATCCTCTATGGTAAATGCCAAACACAGTAGGAATCAAATATTTTCAACAGTCCCTCTTGAAGTGCTATACATAGAACAAGACTAATCTTTCCATTAAAGCTGCAGTACTTATAACAGCACAGCCTTCCAAAACAGGTTATCATCAATATTGGATAATTGATCTAAATGAACTGTACCAGTCCTTAAAAGCAGAAGAAAATTTGATCAGAAAGTACTGTAACTTACTTCAACAATAAGTACAAAAAAGTTTCTTTCTTAACACAAATTATTTTAAAATGGGGCTCATCTTCACAAACAAGAGGACTGAACTTAGGAGATAACAATGAGTGAATGCATTTCCAAATTATCCCTCTATTTTGCCCTCAGGCAGAAACCCAGACCAAGAAAACCCTCACAGCAGCAAGGCAGAACAAAATCAATGCACTATAAACTGGGTTCTGCAAAAGCTGTCCAAAGTACAGCAAAACATGTTTCCTCAAGGTTCACTGAAACCTTAAAGACCCAATACTTGAATCAAAAAAAGGCACTGATATAATCCAAAATAAAATTAAAGTCCCAGAATCATTTTGTGAAAACCTGGCTTACACTCAAATGTTTATTTAGACCTATATTCAAGAGACCCAAGTTCTCATATGACATGTAAATCACCAATATATAAAAAGTTTCTGCAAGTCAATAAACAAGCTAAAAATTGAATAAAGTTACCTAGAAGGAAACATCATAACACACTCCAAGAACAACTTCAAGTACCTGCTACTAATAACTCAGACCAACCATCTTGGTTCTCATGCTGTTATGGACACCAGTAATTAATATAAACATCAAAAGCAATCATTGTAGGAAGACTGGTCATTTCTGCAAAGCTTGGCAAACTCTCAACTACCTGCTGGTTATTAATTTTCAAACATATGGGAGCTCTGTGGTAATACACATTAAATTGATTCTCCTCTACAAAATACAGCATAATGAAAATGAATTATTAATCTTCTGTAGAAATAATTAAGGCTAGTCATATTTGTTGCAAGCCATGCATAAACTTAGATGCAGTATTATTCTTACAGATACTGAATTTACGTACTTTTCATTACAACTACAGGATTGAGCTCTTGAATGCCTGGAAGATTTGGGGAAATTCAAGAAAAAAATAGGCTTCCATATGAACTGACAGTTGCAGTGGCCCCCATTGCTATCCATGACAAAGTAACACGTTTGGTCAAAATACCAGTTACTAGTGAGAAAAAATGTGCCTGTAAAGCATTATCACAAAGAGTACATTGAATATTTCAATTCACAGCCCTGGCAACTGTTTCAAACAAGTCAGTTACTTTGTTCTTCTTCTTCTTCTGAATCATATATGCAGTAAATGATGAATTTCATCCAGCCTATTCAGTGTGCCAATGGATAAAGTTATTATATAGCTGATATTATTTTATCATACAGTCAGCTTCCTTAACAAGGAGTATGCAATTTTAAACTCATTATGGAATTTTTGGTAAGCAGGTATCAGTAAATGTGGTCTGCAACCAAAAGACCAATTTCCTGTGCAAGGAGCTAATTTCTGGTACTTCAAGGTTATCCAGATTTACTAATCTATGCCTTTATAGCTCATAGCTGTTTCATAATACAGGTGAAGAACTACTAACAAAAAATAAGGCTCAACGGACTCTACAGAGAAGTGAGAACACAGCTTTCCATGCTAAGTTTACTCCATTACATTAAACAATATGAAAAGACATTTTAAAATTCAGCTTCCTGAGATCTTACATTAGAGAGCATCTGTATTACATATAGTCCTACTTTGTAATGGAAATTTGTAAGGAAGAACATGGAGTCTGTAAGGTTCAAGTAACTTCAAATAAAAATCAGGAACACAGGGCAGACAAAAATATGCTTGATCCCTGTATAAAGAGCAAAAAACTACACCTGAGTGGTGCTCATGAGATTCTTGGCAAGTTGCATTCCTTCTGTTTTCAAGATATTTCATCTCCTATCTTGCCTTGTGATCCAATTTGCCAAACATTCTACAACGAATTAAAGGCCTGGCATGAACCTGGCAAATACACAGCTTTACCATCCATGAGGAAAATGAGAATGCTGTGCACCCAAAACTCTTGAATTTTGCAGTTCCTCCAACAGAATTTAGTTCATATTATACGTAATAGTTCATCCCATCTGAACACCAAACCACAAAGCAGGGGAAAAACATTTTCAGGACATGAAACCAAATGTTAAGGAGCACTCATTCCTACCAGATTTCAACTTGGTGCTAAGCTTTTGACTCTTGTACAAAAATAACAATACCATTTTAGAATTCAGCTATAATATAGACAACTTTTGTATTTGGTGTTTTACACTTTAATCTATGAGTATAGATTGCATGACTATACCTCCTAGAGTAAAAATTTAAATAAATGTCAAGATGTATGTAAAAAAATATGTACAGGGTTCAGTGAGAAACATGAATGTATTCTGAAAGTGTTCTCCTTTGTATCTGATTTATATAAGCATAGGGCTTTTCTAAACTAAGAACATAAAAAGGTATGCTATATTGTTGACTACAGAATACTGCAAAGTTTTATTGCCATTTAAACAAAGAAGCCATAACAGTTAAATGAGCTCAGGCAATAGGTTTCAGCATCAAAAGGTGCCAGCTGTAAAGAGTTATGGCTAATTGAATATGGAACTCCTGCTTAATCAGATAACTGCTCTGCTATTTCCAAATGAAATGCCATTTCCATACTGTCTGAAAATGGCCTATTTTATTGGTAACCAGAGAAAACAATATAAACTGTAAATAACATTAAGTGCCCTGTTTACCCATTCCAGGCACTGAAGAAGCAGGGGATCCAGGGCGTCTTGGCAAAACACTGGATTGCAAGCAGGCCACAACAGTTCTTTCTGGGAGTCCACTCGGAGTTGATGAGTCCCTCTGCAGATTAGGAGACGCTGGAGCCGGTGACTTGGGAGAACCTTGTTTACCAGTCACAGGTGGGGGTGTGGATGCATTTCTTTGAGCTGCAGTCCTCTGACGAATCTCTGACAATAACATACACATCCTGAATTTAATACCTAGCATTCTAAGCAAGATATTACAAGTAGTACATTAATATTTTTATTCCAACCAGCAAATGACGGAGTCAAACAAAACCAGGACATCTGCAACTAAAGATCACCAGTAGCCTGACTAAGCATGCCACAGAAGTAAATACCACAGAGAATATTAAGAATATTATGTTTTAATAGCAATAATCATTAACTGTTAAACCCTTTAGGCAAAATTCTGCTAGAAGGAAATCAGCAGATACCTTATGATTCTGTTCTCTAATGCAGAATGTTGGAGCTATGAACTGCTAAACTCAGACCAGAGTAGAATGTACAGAACTGACCACTTTTTGCTCCATGGTTTAAACATGCTTCCACAAATTTAGCTTTCCATGGGACCAAAACTGTTCAGTCAATACCTAAAATCTCCAGGCTAAGTGCTCAGAATTATTTAGAAAAATCAGATTGGATAAATGAAATAATTCTAAAACTGGATCATTTAGTTTCATTCACTTGTTTCAGCAACCCTTCCATGAAATCACATGCTTGGATTGTCACAAAGCAAGAACTGGCTCTACTGGAACACGTCTACTGTTAACCCTTCTCACCACTATCAGAGTTACTATTAAATCACTGTCATGAAAAGCTTAATAGGTTTCTTCAGTTGTCCCTACCTGAAGCCAGAGTTCTCATTAGGACCAGTGAGAATATCACCACAACAATACATTATGGTTTGAATATTATAAAAGTCATGCAAACCTGAAGCTCACACACTATTGCAACAAATCAAATTGCAATGAAATAGTCTCTTTAGTTCTGCAGACATTAATATGGTTAACAAGTAGCACCTCGGTCTCTAAAAGGATCACTCAAAGAATGCCCT
This sequence comes from Formicarius rufipectus, assembly GCA_013399695.1. Classification (NCBI taxonomy): domain Eukaryota; kingdom Metazoa; phylum Chordata; class Aves; order Passeriformes; family Formicariidae; genus Formicarius; species Formicarius rufipectus. The sequence continues at coordinate 10,695 of VXAU01000383.1, read as the reverse complement.
CACACCTAAAACTATAGCACCCACAACACTTTGAACCTGCTTGCCTGTCTTCCTTCATAACAAATGGAATTTGACATTACATTTGGACTTTAAAATCATCTACATGAGTTTTAAGATTAGAGATATTTTACCTGCTGACTTTGTGTCAGGCTAGAAGACTTTAAATGCTTAGCAGGCAGTTTATAGGTCCACTGGCAAAGCCACTGGAAAATAAGTGTGCTGAATCTGAAGAAATGATCCCTGTCCCTGAAAGTACAACACTACCACACTAAGCTGCTTTGGAACGAGGCAGAGGGGAGAGCGTGCAACATCAGCTTGCACAAGCTAAGAAAGTTGCTATCACTGAAGTACTAGATCAAACATAAAAGTTCTGTTGGAAAACCGCCAATGAAAACTGCAACATACATAGGTTATGCCTACTTATCTGTATGTATAAAAACCCTTGAATAGACAACAGCAGAAAGAATTAAAAACTCTTTGATATCAATTAAAAAACTACAAGTGCTCAAAGTCTTACTAAAAATCCACCTAGTTTAGTTTCCTAGAGAGAACAAATTACTATTTACCCCGCCACATCATGTGCATGACTGCATTACTTCACACAACTTCATAATCCAAGTTAGATCACCTGATGAGTATGAAATTTTGTATTTTAAGTTGATTTTAGCAAATAAGTTTGACCCCTCACTATTTAAGCTATTTAGAATCTGAAAATCAGGATAAATTGGCAAGGCAGTAGCAGAAATTCCATTAAGGTTTCCTCGGTGACTTGTTTCGGTTTTGAAAACTGCTCCTGTGTTGAGAGTTTTATCTTAATTAAGAATTCATTTATGATGAACCTCAACATTAGCATGTCTTTGAGAGCTCTTAGTGAGAGACAGTAGTAGTAACCTTTCAAGTTTTACTACACTAAAACAACTGCATCGTCCTCTCCATGCCATCTGACCAACAGGCATGACTCATCTTCAAACAATACGTTGATTATGATCTATGATTTATTTATCTATTATAGTCAAGTTTGTGTTGTAATTTCCAGTCATGTACTAGTTTCAAAAATTAAGCTAAATGTATGCAATTTCTCAATTCTTCTCAGCTCCACATTTGTTCAAAAAATGAGTGATAAAGACTAATTCTACAACTTCCAAGATAGTTTTAAATATCTATAAAAAACACATTTAAATCCATTATTTTTTCACTACAAAGCCTTCTTTATTATTATTTTATATGTAAAAACGTCAAAGATCATTACTGTAATTTCTGCATATGAACGTTACTTTCATATTTTGAAGGCTGTCTTTCTGGATCATGTGGTTTAAGCATGTTAATTTTGATTGCTTAACAGCTCTGAGTGTTTCAATTGGTCATGGTTATATTCACATCTATTCTGCACCCATAATACATTATTCCTAAGCAATTTCATGCTGCCTGCAAGAGCTTTGCCCCTTTTGCCTATTCTTTCTGAAGGGTCATTTCTGGTAAGTCCACTTTAAATGACTTTCAATTAAGAAAAGTTACTGCCACTTTAATGACTCTTTCACCATATTTTTTCCTACAAAGATGTTGAACCCAAGTACTTTACAGTCAGTATTAGAGAGATGTGCTTCAGTAGTTTTAGTCTCATTACAGAGTTAAGAATGCAAGACTCATTGCTAGTTTCCACAAAATTATATTATGTTATTCACAATGCCTTTTTCTTTTTCCTCCACTTAGTTCATTTGGCTCTCACTCTGTTTTATGATTCACACTTAAGAGGACTTGCCAACACACTGTTGCTCCCCAAGTAAGAGAAGTTACCAGAATGTGCATTATGAGAATATGGAAACTGCTCTCCTTGGCAAGACCTATAACCCATTCCATCCCAGATTTTCATTTCCCAGAGTGGCTGTAGATGTTATTTAGTGACAACACAATAACCCAAATTCGTTGCCTACATCTCTGATACCATCCCCAGGATTCATAAAAAGATTGTGAGGGAGGTTAGAGAGTACAGCCCTGACTCATCATTTTAGTAGCACATATGGACCTGTTTACCAATGAATTCTTCTAGTTCCTTTTAAACCTACTGTCCACTTTCACAGTAAGATCCCTATATTCTTTTGCAGTAACTGAACATGATCTATAAATTTCTCAAGTTACCTTATTTTGAGATGCAATGTATTAAAAATGAGCCTTTTGCAAAGTTCCATATATCTGTAATTCCAAATTCTATAACTTAGCTAAGTAACATGTCCATCAACCTCAACCCTAACACAATCTACAGCTATTGCTGATGTAGTTTTAATGAAGCTCTGCAATTTTCCAAGGATTTTCTTCATTAATAATTTTTGCATATTCAAAAGCCAATTGCATAAATAGTTTAAAAATAGAACTTTTATTCTTCAAGCACACTACAGGTCAAATTCTGCAGTTACCAGCACTGAACAATACAGATACATAAGCAGTCACATTACTTAGCAGGCGTGCTACTCAACTGATGAGTCAGTATGATCTCTTAAAGAATATTAAGATACTGCAGTGGTGAGCAGATGCATTTTTCATGTTTACAAGCATAACTACATTATTTTTCCCCTCACTTCAAAACTCTGTGTTTTTGGTAAAGAATATATAATTTTTAAAGAGCTACAGTACAATTCAGGTCAATGTATAGTTTACATAACATGTTGGTTTTAGTGTCAAAAACTAACCAAGCATCGTCTTTCTTCCTCCTCATGCCTGTACGCATCCTAGCCTGCAACCATCTGTTATTGTATTACTTTTAATTCAAGTCATGGAGTGATATCATTTACAAAACAGCCTGCTAACAGTCATATTAGCCCAATGAAAAGAGCAGGTATCAACAACAGGGTACTATTGCTAAATATTTATTTCACTGCAAATATATACTTAGGCTATTCTTCTCTATGGCTAAAGAATACTGAGTAAGTATATGCTCATTAACTCCACCCCTCAAAACATTTCTGAATAGATGAAGTTACACTTAAATTTTGAAATCTCTTTCCTTCTAGATTTCCTGATGCTTTCTTATGCCAAACTTAAGATCAATCTGAATCATTTGGTAAAACTACCACTATCTATTTAAGAAGTACATGTCAAATGCACAAAAACTGCCGAAAGAGCTAAATAAGCTAAACACACAGGAAAATGTGGGCACTACCAGCTGTTTCCTGAGACTTTAAAATGCAATGCTGGTAAAATTTTGTCCCCATTAGTATGATGTGCAAGTTTCCATTTCAACCAGTAAGTCAAAAACCCACAAACTAACTAACCTTTCATCAGCTGTCTCATACACAACACTGTCCAATCTGATTACACACTGGTCATTATTTACCCTGTTTTCAAAAAGACTCAATTACAGAGCTCAAGATACTGAGCTCTGCTGCTTGGCTAGCTTATGTCCAAAGCAACCAAAGAGAAGATCAAGGAAGCTAAGCATGCTAACAGACATTTTATTACTCCAAATCACTGTAATTCTACAACATACTGCATGTAGCAAATTATACCACAACCACATAAAGGTGTCATCTAGTTACATTAAGTTATATACTGCACGGAACAGAAGTTAATACTCATTTTGGGCAGATATTCAGTGTGAACACCAATGAGCTTCTAGGTTTATGGACAGTTAAAAACTGAAATAATTATTGCATATACCAAAAACAAGGTATTTGGAAAATAAGTCTCCATGATTTCACAAGCTAAAGCTAAACAGCATGTGTCCCTCCTGAACTATAATGCATCTCCAAAATATAGGCCTGACTACCCTACTTTTACAGAGACAAAAAGCAGCACCAATTCCAAATGCCTTAGACAACAGATTGGAAAAATGAGAATAAATAAAGTTGTGCTGTATATGAGCAAAATTATACTGAATCATACAATTATTTAGGTTGGAAGAGATTCTTATCAAATCCAACCACAAGCCACAACTTGAAAAAATTATTTTCCAAAATCCTTTGCAAGGCTAAACTGTACTTCTACTTGGGATAAAGCAAGTTGCTTACTTTACTACCTAAAGAAGCTGAATATATTTGAATCAGACTCATACTTTACAATTTCTCAACTGAGTCTCCACTTAGAGGTCTCTGGTTCATACCATGACACAACCTGAAAGACCAGCACTTATGTGCTTCACAAATGAAAGATCCCCTCCACTAGGCCCAAGAGACTAGCTTACATCTAACCCTGAATAAAAAGTTCTAAGCATAGATAGTGTGGGCAAACTCCTCAGCAACAACTGTTTCACAAATCTACTCATATCATATCACATGTATTAATGCAGGCCACAGCCTATAGCGACTGGCTCTCAGAAATAGTTCTAACTTTCTCAGAACATCTCCCTCACAGCCCTTTTATTAACAGTCAAGTCATAATCTACACAACATAGCATATGCTGGATCCAACTAACCTGCTTTTGACTGACTCGGAACCCCGGATCAAAAGTAAGGGCACTGTGCTTTTAAAACTCAAACATAAACTAGACCAGTCAAGTGACTGAGCAACCTATCACCATTGCTGTTTACACAGCCTGACTAGAAGGGAAGAGAAAAATCATGCATCTCCTAACGAGATTCAAAACTGGTGCTAATATCTCTTAATAACACTAAGATGACTAAAGACTTACCTCTGTCTAATTTATAGCTAGTTATCGCCAGACCTGTACATAGAAACACACATTTCCAGGCAGCTTCATCCCCGGTCTGTGTTACTTGAACTCTACAAACAGATCTCTCTCACTACTGCTGGACCACCTCAGAAATTTCTAACACAACTCAAGGAAAAGGATGAATTTTATAAAGAGTTTTTAAAAAAGCCAACTAATGACGACCTAACCATTACAGGTATGACAGAAAATTCTTGGCAACCACCCATGAGCCGCATTAAGACAGAACAGAACAGGGTGTCAGAATGGCCCTTCAGACTGAACAAAACTATGAACATTGCAAACCTAGAATGATGGGAGCGACAGGTAAGGAGTAAACTGGAGGAAAAGTTGTGCCTAGGACACCAGAAGCTTTAAAGATGAAAGCTTTACTCCTAAGGTATGCACTACAACTATTCATGGTGAACGTCAGCAAGTAAGGATGATTTTAAAATGTTTTCATTACAATTTGAAGCTAAGAAAGAAGAATAAAACAGTATATTTGATGATACAGCTTATAAACATCTTTGTTCGTAAATCCAGGTGCACTGCACCCAACAAAACCAGTTCTCAAG
>VXAU01000349.1:85448-113484 GCA_013399695.1 Formicarius rufipectus | reverse complement strand
TTTCCAAGACAGAGGCCTCACTGGTAACAATGGAATTTGCAACNAGAGGCCTCACTGGTAACAATGGAATTTGCAACATGACCTTGGCTAACAGCAAACTGAGAGAAGTCTGCTAATATTCTGCAGAATGATACAAGTGAAGAGCTCTATTAATAAAGTTAAGATAGATAGGAATTGTGTGAATTTACCAATTTAAGGAAATATATCTTAGGTGATATTTAGTTGTAATTGTGTGTTGTTAGTTTTGATGAATCATAGATGCTTTAATGATTTTAGTTATTTTTATTGTAGTTATGTTGTTGTACTAAGTATTGTATAGTACTAATGCCTACAAGCTTTGCTAGAAGAACAGTAACTATTTCCTTTTACAAGATAAAGGGGGAACAGAGTCCCTGGGGGGAAAAAAAACCAACAAAACAACAAACAAACAAAAACCCAACGGTGAAAATGCCAAGCAGGCTAATAAGGTCCAAGTCCATCACTATTTGCTGGCCGAGGATACAGTTCTGTCTCTACAGGTCACAGATTGCTATAGGTACCCAGTAAAGGGACTCACCCACAAGTTGTGAAGCCGACTACCAACTAGCAACAAAGAGCAGTGATGGCAGAGCTGCCTGCAGAGATTGCCAAAGCAACTGGAATTCCAGGCCTGAAGCAAGTGTCTCCAAAGACTGTAACAGAGAACATTTTTCCTTTTCTGAAGGACCCGAGGGTATTTGGGAGTTTAGTAATGTAACATATGCTGATATAAATTAGAACTGTTGTGTTTGTAAAAGGGGACAGTTAGAGTTAACATTAGGAGGTGGAGTATTGTGCCAAGTTTAGCTGTATTTTACCTGATTCATTTGAATACAGGGCAAATAGATGCCCACAAGCTCTGGTTAATGAGGAGAGGGCATCAAGGATTGTTTTTCAGCTGGCTATCAGAACGTAAGCAGTAACTTGGCCCATTGGAACTTTAGCATTTCAACTATGGGAAATTTTAAGGTTAACATCTTAAGTGGATACTTGTTGCCACCAGGATACTTTCTCATTTGTGGCAGTCGTGCCTGGGGAGGTATCCCACTTCATCCAGTGGGGGAGCCCTGTTACATTGGTAAATTAACATTGTTTATCCCACATTTTAGAGATCTGTGGGATGCAGCACATTAAACCCAGCATAAGAGAGATCTCAGGCACTCTAGGTCAGATTGTAATGATAATGTTTGATTTTGGGATACCCCTACAAATGTCATAGCTTCATTTTTTACACCAGTAGTCACAGCTAAAGCTTTGCATTTAACTTGAGGTTGCTAGACTGCTAAGCAAATGAATATAATCTCACGAATAATAGATGAATTAACCACTGATGTAGATAGCATTAGGCATGCAATATTACAAAATAGAGCAGCTATTGGTTTTTTTGCTTTTGGTACAAGGACACAGGTGTGAAGATTTTGAGGGAATGTGTTGTTTGAATTTATCAGATCATTCAGTATCTATACATAACTCGCTAAGACCATTGAAAGATAATATGAAAAAATTAACTGTTACCATCTCTGCCTTTGATGACTGGTTAAAAGGTTTAGGTTTAACAGGTTGGTTATTTGACTTAGTAAAACATGGAATTGTAATAGTGATAGTTGTATTAGTGATTTTAATGATTGCACCATGTGTACTACAATGCTTTTCAGGGATTGTGCAAAAGTCAGTTAAGTGGCTAATGAATCAAACATGGCTTGCTTAAAATAAAACAGGGGAATTGTAGAGGCTTAGTTGGCTGATTGGGTTTGCATGGACATGCTGCAGGTGGCTGAGTGGGAGCTTGGGAGACATCGAACTCAACTAGCTTGAGTTGCTGCAGCTGTACATGATAACAGAATGTTGTGATTAGAAAGGCATGAGAGAAGGTGGAATTTTCCCTTAAAGAAGCATCCAATAATATGTTTAGGTTGCAGAATATGTATTAGCTCATTATATGCAATATAACAATGTAATGTGTGAATCAATAAACCGATACTTGCTGATCACTCATATTGAGCGAACAAGTCTCCCTCGCTGCGACATCACCCCACATATTTTCTTTGTTTTGGAGGATAGAAGTAGCATTTTTAAGCAATAACCTACATACCTTGCCATTCATCAGTCTCTAGTGCAGTGATATTTTTCCCTTTTTCACACACACACACACACACACACACCCCCACACACACACCCACCCCCACACCACCAAACAAACAAAAACCAGAAAAAATGTATAAACAGAGAAGCGAAGCACACTTTGGTGCACTTTCCATTGGAGAAGGTGAAGCACATCATATGAATCATGCTAAACCAAATTCTATCCTGAATAAGTTTTGGTGAGTTGAATCATTGCATATGTAGCTGACATACTTCGTACTTTTTTCTACACAGAAGTAAATTCAAAAGGCAGTGCAGTATAGTAAAGTATTTACTATGGTATAACACTATCCATACTATTACTTAAGTGTGTCCAGAATTCTGTTGTGCTAGATTATATACTTCTATTCAATGCCTGTCTTAAAGGGCCCATTAAGTAAGTTTAAAAACAGCGGAGGAAGCAGAGACATCCAAACTAGTAGTATGGTGGTTAATAGGTAGGTCTGGTAACATTTATGTTTTTAACTTATTTGGTAGCATTTTGACAAAAGTAGCTTTGAGTAGGGGTTACAAAAAAAGGGAAGATGCTGAAGTTTGGAAACATGTCTTTAATCAAAGGGGCAACATCAGTGGAAATGAGATCATCACATTACCCTTTCCTTTTCTATGCTGTTGACTGGCTGGAGATAGGTGTTTTGTTTCCGAATAGAAAAGGATAGATTAGGCAGAGAAAGGTTTGAAAAGGTTTCAAAGTGTAGTTTAGGCATTCTCTTTCATGTGTTGGAGCAAGAAGACCTGGAAGAGAGAGGTCTGTATGAGCAGAGCCAATGTGGCAGAATCAGAGCCACAGGCTAGTGAGCATCTTTCCACAACACTATTGTGGAAGCTGCCAGATTACTTCTGCTGAAGCCAAATAATGTTTTATGTGATTAAAACATCAGGTAATGATAGATCGTTAACTTTGAAGTGAGAGTAGATAGGAAAGATTGGTCATCTAAACAAGCCTGCAGGACTTTGCAGTAGGCAAGATGTATGTGTCTAAACTGAATGTCATGCCAAGATTATGGGCTGGAGTTATGTGTAGGATAGTTTTGTTAATCTCTATGTATCTGTTATATATATTGCTGTGAGAGGGAAGTGTAGTAAAAGGAGAAGGAGTAAAACCTCAGTTTTAGCCATACAGAGTTGGATTGTGTGATGTGTTTATGCTGGAGAGGTGTGGAATAGGTGTGGGATTTTACTGTGGAATGGACAGGACTGGAGCAGCATGGAAGTCCCGTTTGCCAGCCTGAGGGAGATCAGACTTAGAGTTTAACCAACTTAACATTCCTGTTATGTTCTTTTTCTCTACAGAGGGGATCATGGGGTCAGCAACAGTAAGACCAGTCACAGTGCTTAATAACTGGACTATCACTTGTTCTAGTGAGATACAAATAGATTGCAGCACGGAAAGAACAGAAGACAGACAGTTAAAAGGTCAGGAACATTTCAGAAAACGATGTCTGGATGACGTCAGATAGTTCTCCTTTCTTGTTTATTTTATCATTTGACAGTAACTGAATAATGTGTGGTAGACCTAATAGATCTAATGCACTGGCCCAATTCCATCTTGTACAGTCATAACCTGCTTCCCTTCTAGCCTCAGTTTGTTAGTCTGGAGACTCCTTATAAAAGTTCTGTTTAATGCACAGTGAGATTTTGCAATGTACCTGAAATGATTTACCAGTTTTGTAGTATTTAGGAAGTTTTGATAGCAATAATTGTGTTCATGTCTGTTTATAATTGGCACAGTTTTGATTTTGATTTACTCTTCTATGTGGAAGTGGCTCTGTATACAGTCTCTGGCGCTAACTAAATAAATTAACTGCTGAAGTAGCCTTTGAACTGTGACACACCATCAAGCTTCAGTGACCTTTTCTGAGTGGTCTTATTGAGCTACATTGTGGTACAGAGCATAGGAATTACCATTCTCAACAAATACCTTTTTTTGTACAAATAGTGATTAAAAAATCCTGATCAAAGATTAATTGGTAGGGAAAAAGAAAACTCTGAATTGTTTCTTCAGCTCCTACCATGCTTTTACAACTCATGGAAATGTTTGGAGACTTAGAATGTGGAGTGCTGACAGAGACAGAATCATTCTGCCTGATAAACTTCGTATGCTATTCTGCAATCAGTAGAATGAGTGGAAAGAAGGAAATTTACCTATTGATGTGAAGCAGTATTGCTCCATTTGGAGTTTGACTTTTTCTTAAGCAGTGATAAATGGTAAACTTTTAAACACTTGGAAGGACAATCCTAAATATAGGCAGCTAGCAAGTAATTAGTTGATGGAGTCAGCAGCCTTTCTTTCACTTACCAAAGGTTTTAGCATTCAGTCAGTGTCATTTGCAGGCCTGGCTATGCTACAGCTGAGTCAGATGAGGTGCAGTGATACTTTGGCTTGCTGTAAAAGTAAACTACTATTTTTTGACAATGCCTCTATGCAGTCCATGTAAGTTTCATACATGGTTGCTTAGATTTCTTACAAACAAATCTGTTTCAGCCTGTATCCTGTGCAGTCATATTACTTAGGAGAACAAGTGACTTTATGTGATGTACCTGTGTATTGTGTCTCTAAGAGGCTGTTTAGGTCTATATGAAATCTTGGAAATGTTAGCCTGCCAGGTTTCTGCATGGTTTTTATACACATGCAAAGTCAATAGCTTTATAAAGTTAAAAGACTGGATATGATTTAAAACACACTGTTTTACTTCTGGCCTCTCTTTGGTTTTGCTTTGGTTTTGTGTTTTGTCAGTTTTTTTGTTGTTTAATTCAACAACATGAGAATGGCAATTACCCATTCAATTGAAATAACTGTAGTTCAGACAACAAACAGATTTTTCACTCTTTACAAAGATGGACTTTGCTGTCCTTTCTCTCAACTTAGTTGAAATAGTAGGTGTGGTATTGTTTGGACTAGGAAAAATACTATAATTCAAGTTTACCTGAATTACAGATTTATTTTTTTCCCTTCAAAATTAATTAGTCATTCAGTTTGTCAGGGGTTTATAGACTGAATCATATCACTAAGATATACCCAGTGGTAAGAGATGATATATGTTCTCCCTACCACCCTAAGGAATATTTGTTCATTTGTCTCTTTATGATATGATGGAACTATAGAGGCTGATGGTAGATAAACTTTGCAGATAAAGCTGCTGCAATGAGCTTTAAAATTATGCATCCTGGCTATTTTTTTCATGGAGTTTATTTTGTATATGAAAGGAAGAGGTGTGGGATAGTTCTGTATAGTTCTTTGCTTTCTGCATATTCTGAAAGGCTAACCAAATAAACTTGTATATAAAACAGTTTCATGCTGCAGTGTAGAATTCCTTCCCCCCCTTGAAAATATGATGCACTCTGGAACTTCACCACTAACAGCCTTAGGACAAGAGATAGCGAAGGCAGTGGCTTCATTTATTCAAGTTGCATAACTGCATTAAAGCCTTCATTCCAGGGATGAGAGCATCATGCAGATTTATGTTCTGGTCTTTCATTTCCAGAGACATAGACTCATACCCTATTTTAGATCACATGTGAAAATGAATTAAGTCATCTAATCTTAGCAGCTATTTGCTCACCTTTTGAAGATCATTGGTCAGTTTTCAACTGTCAGTGGAAGGGGGTTTTCCAGGACTGGGTCTGAGGTATTTTGGTTGATCTGCTTTGCAAAGTCCGTGCAATAGTTTCATATTATGAGCCTGTCTCAATATCAANAAAAAACCCCCCAAAAAAACAACCAAACAAAACCCAAAGTAAGTAGCTGTTAACTTGACACATATCCTTCACATCCCCTCACCCTGTGTGATAATTGAACCAGTTACAGTCTTCTGGAAACAGAAGTTACAGTTGATAGAGAAAATGAACTGATCTAAAGAAATATTTTTAGTTAAATTTGGGGAAGTTTGAAGACTAGGACCTCTGATTGAAAGGTGAGATCTTCTTTTTGAAAATAGAACAAGTTAAAGTATATGGCTTACTTTTATGGAAAAAGTTTACGTGCTATTTCTGTGTTCTGTATCTGTCCCCATATAAAAGGATTAGAATGTGTCTCTTTAACAAATTGTCTATGATGGCAGAAGCCATTGCTTGAGAAAATGTTGAGGCTTACTGTTGATTTTCCCCACAGTCATCTTGTAGAACTTATTTGAGATTTTGTCAAATGCCTTGTAATCATTTTGTAAGGATGGGAATTAAAGTTCTGCTCTCTATGTTAAAGTGGTGAAACTACAAAGTAATGCCTGTTCTGGCAGCATTATTTTATATTGAGAAAAACAGAAGAGTGATCCCTGTGTGCTAAAACGGATAACTAAATAAAAAGGTGCTCTCTTTTAATGTAAACAGCAATAAGCAAGTGAACTTTTCTTGTGTCATTTTCAACTTTGTAGCTTCCAAAGAGGGGGCAGTGATGAGATCTTTATATATTTATTTTTCAATTTCCCTCTTTTTTCTCTCTCCTCTCTCTTCTTTCCATCAAGTATGATACTTAATAGGCAGAGCCATGATATTATCACACAGCTTTTAGGAGCAGAGGTGTACAATGTGTTTGAAACTGGTATGGCTTCCTAGTAAATTTCAACAGTTTCAGAAGCTGTAGTGTAAGTACTTTGTGGTTCTTCATCGGTATTTGTGGTATTGTAGTTTGTCACTTCCATCTGTTCCAGCCAATGAGATACAGATTTATTATTATGAGCGTCTTCTGTTATAGTATATGGTTGTTTATGAACTGCCACTTTTTGTTCTGTGGTACAACATGCTCTCCTTTGCTAGACAACCAGAAGGATCATCCTATCTGCTTCTGAGATTGTTTGCTCCACTGGAAAATGAGCAGGGATGCTAAACATGATGTGAAAGACATTCTACATCTTTCTAGACCCATTTATTTATATGTGTCCTCCATGGTTAACTGGGTGCTTAATCACTTACTTTTAAAGCTAGTTAGAATTTGTTTAAGTCTTCACATATTTCAAATTTCCAGACCCTAGATCAGTGCTGTTTGATGGCACTGTGGAGCAAGCAACCTAGTTAGTTGCCATATTAATCAGTGATTAGAATCTTGCTGCTACTCCTCCAACTAGATAATAATAACAGACATTGAATTAGAAGCAGACTGTAGGAGCAGAATCTACTCTTTGCTCCCATAAATCAGAAGTGGTTATATTTGCATATTTCATATCCATTGTTTTAACTGCAGTACAATAGCAATAGCTGGAGAAGTAATCTGACATGTTCTGTCCAATCTGGAAACAGAAAAGTTGAACTCTAGTCTTTGTAAGGTGTAAACATTCTCAAACGCGTTTAAGTCTGTTGCAGATTTATTCGTTGTGAAACTGTGGGACTTACTTTATATACAGGTTTGGATTTTAATGTTTACTAAGTGACTATTTAGATCCTTTAGGAAGAGAGCATATATGTTGGCAAAAAAAAAAAAAAAAAAAAAAAAAAAAAAAAAAAAAGNAAAAAGAAAAAGAAAAAATAGAGAGAAGCGAGACAGAGGAAACTTGAAGGGGACTGTAAACACTGAATGTAGCTGTCCAACTTGGCATCCCAGCCTTACCAATTTTCTCTTAGTCCATGCAATTAAATAACCACTTTCATCTAGTCCACTTGCTTATGCACTCACATTTTTGTCACTTGCATACGCAGAGAGAAGCACAAAGTTTTGGGAGTCTGCATCTCGAAATTGTTGAGATAGGCAAGCAAATTCCTGAGGTGACAGGGGTTCAAACCTTATTGAATAAGACTGGTCCAGGTGGAATCTTTCATAACTATTAGAAATACTATCCTCTTATGTAAATTTGCTTCTCTAAAGAAAGAGGAAACTAGGCTTTCCTTATGTCCATATTCTGTATGCTCTAGCTTTTGTCTTTCTGACAATCCTGCCCCAGCTTGTGTTGCAGGCGTGGCTGCAGTGCCACGTTTGTGTCATTCAGTGGCAGAGAGGATAAGGTGAGGTCTTTCCCTGGTGCTCTGACCTATGTGGGCTCCCAGGATTGCTCAACAACCTGACATTATTGCTTTTCTGTTTGTTGTTGGTTTTTTTTGTTTTGTTTTGTTTTGGTTTTTTTGGTTTTTTTTTGTTTGTTTGTTTGTTTTGTTTGTTTGTTTGTGTTTTTGTTTGTGTTTTTGTTTTTTTTCCCCTCTTAATATTAATTTGAGATGTTACACTTGAGAGGCGGCGGGCGTTGGCTGAGTGGCGTAGGCCCCCGCCTGTGGAGCCGGCTCCTCCTCTGAGGACGCCGGTTCGAATCCTGGAGGAACTCGCTGTCGCCGTCCGAGCGTGCTCAGCCGTGGCAAGATGAACCTCAGGAGTAAAGGGGGTGGGGCCAGTTCTGCGCACACTGTGCCTCACCTAAAAAATCCATTGCGCAGGCTTATCCCAAGATCTTCGTTCGCGAAGTCCAGCCAACAACAAAACTTTCTCACAAACACTGCTGAAGAAATAAAGTACTCCTAATGCTCTATTTTCACTTTGAATTTGAAGGAAAAATTTGAAGGCTTGAGGGCAAAACTTCCAAGGAATGTCTGAGGTCATTTGGTTTACTTAACTTGGGAGAAGTCTGAGGGAGGGCAGTGGAAGGGGGGCTGCTGATCTCTGGTGAGCAGTGGTACAAAATAAGGAAAAGGAACAAAGCTGCACCAGAAGTTCAGACTGGGCCTTAGAAAGGGTTCTTCACTGGGAGAGGGAATGGTCAGTCACTGGGACAGGTTCCTCAGGGAAGTGGTCGCAGCATGAAGCCTGTCGGAGTTCAAGGAGAGTCTGGATGATGCTCTTAATCATCTGGTTTAGCATTAGGTAAGTCCTGCAAAGAGCAAGGAGTTGAGTTTGACAATCCCTATGAATACCTTCCAACTTGAGATATTCAAGGATGCTATGATTCTATGAAATATGAAGACCTTTTATTTCTTCCTTTGTAGCAAGAAGAGATACGGTAAATAATTTTTCTCAAGCTTTTCTACAGAATCTGAAATAGATCTGTTTTCTCTGTGGTCATTTTTTGATATGCTGTTCCGTGTATTTTTAAGCCTGAATATTAGTAATTATGTAGTTAAGCATCATAGATTCTTGAGAAAGCATTTCAAATCAACTGTCTTGTTTTTAACAGGAAGGACAGGATAAGCTCCACCAGCAGAGATCCCAGCAGAATACACAGTTTCAGTAGGTAGAACAGGTGATTGGATGTCACTGATACTGTACACAGCTACAGCTGAAAGACCATTTATTCTCACATGGAAAAGATTTAGCCCTCACCACAGGCTATTATGACAGTCCGGAGAAGCTAAGGAGTGGAATGTTGTCTAATACGCCTTTTTTTGTTGTTGGTTTTGTTTTGGGAAGAGTAACCCTCCACTGCTGAATGTTTAGAAAGTACCAAAATTTTGTGATAATTTGGTGTGAATTAGACAGAAGAGCATGTTATCTGCACTTGGAGTTAGAAACCACACCTGTAATAAGAAAAAATAAATAGAAGTCTGTAGGAATAGATTACAGACAGGGCAAGGGAATTTTCTTGTGTTTTTTGCATCTTTACAGAAATATTTGGGTAATTTCAAGCCTCATTTTATCCCTATACATTAACACTGAGTACTCTTTTTGAACAAGATTGTGGTGTGACACCATTTATTAATAGCTTGCAGGAAATCATAGAACCTTGTTGGACATGGCTGCTGAGTAAGACAGGGTCCAGGCTAGGGACAGAATCATGCATGCACATATATACAAATGCACAAAGCCTCTCAACAAACAAAAAAACAACTAAATAAAATACCTGGACCAAACCAAACACTCCCCACCAAAACCAACCTAAAAAAGCCCTGTAAAAATACCCAACAAAGAAAACCCCAACCAAACACAAAAAAAAACCCTGTTCAAACCAAAATCTTGAAAAAGAGAAAAATGAAAATAGAATTATACTATTTATTGAATGCAGAAGTGTCCTATTTAGTTCCTGGTCTGTCAAGAGACTAAATAAACTTGCAAACTTCATTTGAGTCTTGAAAACTTCTGTTTTCCTCTATGTTTACGTTATTTGTCTTCAATTTGCAGTTATTATTGTTAGATTTTAATTTCAGTGGCCCAGCTTTACATAATTCCAAATGTTTCTGAGGTAATTTAATTAACATAAATCAACATGCATAGAATTTAAAATATCTCAAACCCACTGAGCTTTAGTAACTATGTCTTTTTCCTGCTAAGTCCTAATACAAGCACCTGTATAAATTTGGTAGTTGTATTGGGACGCCAGAGAGCAGAGTAAATCGAAGGAATCAAATGTCAGTTGAAAACAGTGGGGTGTTTCCTTCGCTTTGGTGCTCCTAGCTTCTGTTGCTGAGTGTTCTGTGGGAAGGAAGCTTTTTCTCTTCTTTCTGAAGAAGACCATGCTGAGCTACAGTGTTATTTCTATTTTTGACAGGATGGTCAGTTATCCAGCGCCTAATACTAAAGCTGTTTAGTCTCTGTCTCTTAAAACACATCTCTCCTAAGTGCATCTTTTGAAGTGTTCCAGAAGGAAAGAATCAACAGGTCTGATTTTAGGTCTTTATCATCTGTTCTTAGTTAAAAATCCTTGAATTGCTTGCCAACAGTAGGGAGGAAAAGGAAGACATAGAACATCAGTGCAATATGATTCTTTAAGCTAATGACAATCTGTAAGGTAAATGGACTCAGTAAGTCAGCTGCAATGCCTACTTTGTTCCTGTCATCAGATCCACATACCTGCACCAGGGCACCAGTAGAAAGGTGGGAATGGAGTTGGGCATAACTATTTCTAGTTCTGCAGTACAGGCAGTGAGGGGGACTGGAGCAAAGATTCAAAGGACTGGCCATATAACCTTTGAGGTGGGGATGGAAATCCCTCCCTCTCTTTACATAACTCCTGTGTGTAGTGTTAATCCCTGATCAGGTACTCCTTATCTTTAAAGTCTTAGAAACTTATAGAAGTATTCTCACATTCCATGTTATTGAATAGGAGGATAGTCAGGTATTCTGTCCTATTAACCATAGTTGACATGCCTACATAAATATGTACGTGCAAACATCAGTCAGCCAAGACAGATGATGGATGAAGGAAGTGCTTAGACAGTGTTGGTATCTATTTTCTGTGTCTTGCTGTTTGCAAACTGTTCAGTCTTCCAGAACTGATGACAATTTTTTTTTCTGAGGTGTTACATATTAATTAAAAATTAATGTAATTTAAATGTTGTCTACTACTTTCTCTGAATACTATTTTTTATGCTGAAGGAATCCTGAAAGGTGAATTCCTTCATGATGAGCTGTTGTGTTCATCTGTATTACTAACTTTCCCCATGTTGTGCATTTTAAATAGATTTTGAAGTTGAGTTTCATCTTATTGTTGAGTACAGCTATCACTTTTTATTGCATTAATTGATGTCACAGACTAATTGTTAGCAGAGTAAGAACTACATGCTTTCTTGCTAATATTATCTTAGGTGTGCTGCACAGCCCAAATGCTTCACAATACACCCTTCAAAACTAAACAGGTAATTCAAGTCATGCTTTTTGTTAAAACATGATATATATTGCTAGATTGGTTTAAAAAAATGAAATAAAATTTAAATTTTCAATTTTGATGCTGATTGTGACACTGTCATAATTATTAGCATCCCTGTTCTCCAGACTGATGGGCATCCCTGCAATATATTTGTGAGGCTGGCCTTAAATCACAGGAATGCAATGTTCATGTGATTTCAGCAAGTGTACGTGGGTGTCCTCTGACAGGCATAGCAGTCTATTTTTATAAGCAGACCTCATTCTTAAAATTTGCTTCTCTTATATTGTTGTGTGTAATAGGTGACTCAAATCACAAAGACTCTGTGGGTTTGTATAAATTTAAACAACTTACTAACATGTTTGTCTAACAGTGTAATGGAAGATCTCAAATAGCTCTTAAGACAGTACAGGGGTTTTTAAGAGATGATGTGTTTTTTTAATTTAGGAACAACAAGTATATGTTGGTGCTTGTACTAATGACTCTATGTACAGCTGGGGATTAAATGTTCAAATATGACTGTGTATAATTATGTTGCCATTATACAATATCCTCTTGACTGATCCAAAGGAAAATTATTGTTCTGCTTAGCTACTAAAAGAAAGGAGAGAATTACACTGTGTTTATTTTTAACACACTTCCCTAATTCCATTAATGCTGAACAGATGCCCTTTCTACAGCAGTACAAGGCCAGTATATGCTTCCCATATATGGGAAAGAAAGCTACACACTTTTTCCTTTTGTTTTTTCAGTGATAAATGCTTATATTTTACAAAGTGCTTTGTAGTGGTCCTCTGATCTGCTGAGATTGATGCAATTAATTCAGCAGACATAATAAGCTAAAGAAATATAAAATTGAGAACATAAAATGTCCTTACACTGTATAGCCAACCCAAGTTTCTAATGTTACCACTGTTCCTGTGGTAACAGGTGTTTGTCTGTGTGCTTGTCAGTATCTCCAAGGGCAATTAGTGCCTTTAATACCTTGAAATTTTAGATCATGAGTTGCAGTATTCTCATAATTGGAAACACAGGAATTGTCTTATTGGTACATAATGTATGTCCATGTGGTGGAGTAAGTTGTGTTGCTGGTTACCGAGGTAGGGTTGAATTGCAATTCTAGATGCCCTACCAGTGTGCTTCTACTTTATCAGTAGGAACATGTGGTCTTGGCTGTTGTGGTCACCTCTGTATATTAGATATTTTGGCTTGTATATGTCTCTTTCATGTTGTCTAAGTTTAGAGAGCTTAGAAAAATTTATAACTAAAACAGAGGGACAAATCTCCTTCAATTTCTAAAGAAATTTTAATTAAGATATGATAAATGGAAGTTCCTAGCTATAATTTATATATATATATCTATATATATATTTAAGATAAGCAAAAACAACCAGAACTAAATGAGTAAAATAGAAAAAAAAAATAAATAAACAAAAACCTGAGCAAAAACCCTTCCTTCCCCCAGTCTTTGTCCCTGGAGGGCACGGAGGTATGTTACAGACCGCAGGTGATGAGATGAGTAGCCAGTGCTGGGTTGCCCCCGGGGGGTTGGTGGATGGGAAGAAAAAGCTTTGGCGTATCCCTCCGAAGAGCAGTGCAACTCCTCTGCTGGTGAAAGTGATGGTTGCAGTCTGGTGGCAGTCTCAGTCTGCTCATGGCTCTGGTCCTCCTCTGGATCTGAAGAGAGCTCCCTAGCCCAAACCCTCTGCTTATATCCACTTAGGCTCCGCCCAGTCCCTCCCCCAGGGCGGAGACTTAAACAATGGGTGATTTACTCTGTGAGATAAACAATGGCCTAGTTTTTGGCATCCCTGGTGGGCCATTAGTAGACATGACCCCTCAGGTGGGTGTGGAGGCAGGAGAATTTCCTTATCTCACAGAAGTTCCAAAACACCCATCTTGTAGCCTGAGGGGTGGGCTGTGCCTTAGACAGTAGCTGCTAATAGCCTATTGTGAGCAGTTCATGGGAAAAAATGGCATAGAGGGTTTAGAATACACACCCACACAGTGACAAACTGATCCTGGCTACTAAAACCAGGACACATGTTCTTAGACTTGGGGGTTTTCAGTGGGTTTTGTGACTGTTGTTGCTTGGTTCAGAAAACCCCCAGAGATTTAAGACCTAAGAAGGATATAGTGCTCTTGGATATTTTTACCCTCAGAATCAGAATTTAAGCAAGTTTAGAGCTCTGTGGTTTAGTGGAAGTAAGGTATTTGCCTGAGAGAAAGCAGATTGTTCTTTGCTGCCTTATATATTTCTCCTTACTTTTGGACTCTGTTCTTAACTATATCAGTCACAGAAGTCAATGAACATTGAATTATTAATGTATCTATTCTGTTTGTTGTAACCATATTTTTTCTAAAGTATTTCTTGTCTTTTGAATTAGCTAGGATAGCAGATTTACCAGGGCTGGTAAATTTGATACCATTTTGGTATTAAATGAGAAGATTCAGCAAAACTATCATTGAAGAGAGTGTCTTAATTAGTCATTAGTGTCTCTTCATATATGAATTTGTCAATTTATATTTACTGTTTCCTTCTACCTCATAAAATTTGAAATAATACATTGTGAAAACTTTAATCAAAATTTATAAAACTGTGCCAAATCTGTAATTTTAAAAAAATCTCTTCTGATTGTATCTCTTGCTCTTATATTCTGTTAGTGCTTGGCAATTTTTTAACTGAAATTAATGTGATACATTTAAATAAATTGTTTTATAATACAAACAGTGCTTGAATTTACTTTGTAAGTGCACTTTAAATGATTTTGTCTAATGTTTTCCCTACTTCTAAAACAATTGTTGATATGCTTACCATACAGATCATTTTCAGTACTGTATACTCTCTAATTCTATGGTTCATCTCTCTCTAATATATCTTTTATGCAATGAAATTGAACTACTGTGATAGATAAAAGTTTGTCTGTACAAACAGTAGGTTATTTACCATTACTGAAACTTTCACCTCTATTTCAAGGGGTTTTTTGGTAGCTAGTGACAGTCTGGGTATAATTCTGTATGAGAGAGATGCATTGTTGTTCTGGACAGATCTTTGCTGTGCTGGAACAGTACTTGATGACCAGCAGAATCAACATAATTAGTTCCTTTTTATTTTTGTCCTCCTCAGTATCAGTTGTTCAAGTCCATTCAATTAAACATGGCTTGGTTACACATATATTCTGTGTCAAGACAAAGTTATATGAAATGGAGCTGTGCTTCAGAGGGACAATAGTCATCATCACAAATACTATTTGCAGTATCATCATCTGTATGTCAGTTTAAAGTGTCATTTGCACCATACAAGAGTAATAAGGCAGGAATCATATCCAAAATATGTGACCTCTAGGTTCTTAATCTATTTGGTAATCTTTCTAATGAGTGCTATGGTGCTTGGTAGGACTTTAACTACTGCAGTGCGAAACTCTGATGTACAATGAGCAATGCAAATTTGAGTATTTTCCCTCCTAGAGATCTTTCCCAGCTTGCCTCAGGGATCGGGTAATCATGATTCCACCTCCTGATAACTTTTTACGCTGAAAATATTGTTATTTCTTCCGATTCTTTTACTATTTTTAACTTGTCAGTTGCACTGGACAAATACAAGAACTAGATTCAGTATTTTCCCTGGTGCACTGCAGTTTCACAGAAAAACATTTACAATCCCTGTTCAAGCTTATTTTTTCCCCTGAAAAAAATCTTATGCCCTTAGCAGTATTTTCAGTTTTTTCCCTGAATCCCAAACACTCCATATCAGTTTCCTACCCTTTCCTCTTTGAATGTTAAAAGAGGAAGGTTTTTTCAATAAATTAGGACTAGTGTTGCATTTCTTCAGAGGAATATTTGTGGGTTTTTTTTACAGGAGTGTGTTTTACCTGTTGTATCTCATTAGAAGGAAAACTAACATCAGCACAGCAAAAATGGATGTTTTAGATTGCTATTGTATATTGCCTTTCAGCCTATTTTAATTAAAGTGACATTTGTTTGTCCTATAATATCACCATTCCCTAATCGATGTACTGAGCAAGCACCATGGTGACAAGATAAGTTGCTTTGTTTTGTTCCATATGTCTGTGTTCCAAATTTTCCGTAGTTTTAATTGGTTCCCTGCAGAATAACATTTACAAGCATATGGTATGGAAAATGCTGACTGCATTTGTTACCATATATTTTAGTACATTGGTGGCACTAGATCACTAAGCCTTTAAATGTGATTATGAAGTTATTTAATGCAGTGAATAGTGTGCTTAAAACACAGCAAAAATCTGCAGTGAGCCAAATGGTACCAAGGAAATATGTTTGAATGCCTTCTTAATGCTTGAAAGATAGGTGAAGAAGTCTGATTCAGAAAAGGTTTTGGGTAATGTTTATGCTAAAATATACTTTCTCACCTGAGAGCAATTTGGAAAGCTCTGTGGAGGCTTCTTGCCATCATAAGAGGAATGTATGTAGGAATGTGGACTTCAGAGGCAAAATATGTCCTATGTCTAGGTTATTGACTTCTGAAGAAATGCGCTGGCATTAGCTGATGAAATGGGATGCAGCATCAGCCCTTAAATTGCGGGTGTCTGACTCTGAAGACATCAACACTGATTTGCACTGATTCTGCTGTGGCAAAATATGGACAATCCAAAAGAAAGCATGAGTGACTGACAAGATCCCAGTCATACCAGTGTGTGTGAAGGTGTGTGAACCAGACTTCAATGGTATTGATAGAGGTGTTGGATTATGCCTCTTTGATGGTGCTAGAGGGGAGCTGTGTCATGGTGAATGGCTGAACTGAATGTTTTGGTAAGGCAGTTTGATCAAGGTGGTTTCACACTGCTCCAAGAAGGGCTCAGTGGATCATTGTATTAATGACTGCTTTGGATTAGAGCAGACTGGATACTCAGATACAGCCCACATGATCAAAAAAAAGAGGATTACTCCATAGATGGAGACTTCTCATATGTGGATTACATCCTTTGCATATGTGTTCAAGAGGTAACATATGCCCTTTCTCTCTAGCCTGAGCCCAGCCTAATTTCCTAAATAAAGTACTTGCAACTTTCTATTGGTTTAGTGTCATCTACATAAAAAAGAGTATTAGACATTGAAGCAACATTATTTTATTAGACATACAATGAAATCATATGCATGTTAAAAGTAAAACAGAAGCATAATTACAGATTTTCTCTTGCTCATATGCCGAGTGTCTACAGCTCTGATATCAGCATTAAGGTGAGGGCAATTCAGAGATCCAAATCTCTGTATAAATGTAACTAATTACTGTATGAATTAGAAGGCAGTTCCTTATCATAATGAAGCATATGTTTCTGTTTTCATAAGTAAAAAAATAAATTGGTTTTGTAAAATAAAGCTTCATTCTGAATGCAGTCATTTTACTAACAAGTACAATATTGCAATTTTTAATCTGTATTCAGCTTTTACAGCAGATCAACCTAACATCTATCTTTCACAAGGGCAACAGAAGTAAAAAATATTACAATAATAGAATTCATTAATGGAAGAAGAAGCTGCCAATAATAAGAAAGGAGTTTTTGAGGAATGATGTTCGGAGCAGGCAGACCAGTACTGCCTGCTGTATTCTACAGATGTGTACTTTTTAACTGATTTCTGATTTTCAGTGTGGAAAATGAAAAAGCAACTAAAATAATACTTAAGTTAAGCTCCCCCTCCCAAACGGAACATAAAAAAAGGTCAATCTTATGGAGAACAAGACATTTTGGAATTATAGTATGATAAAAACTGTTGAACAATAAAGGCAGAAGTGGAAGTGGCTTTGGCCTCCTGATGATCTTTTCCAGTTATGATTTTCTTTCTCACTAATGGTATTTCTACTGTTGGCTCACTTTGGGATATAGTTTCCTGTTCAATTTGGTGCTCATCATCTAAGGCATATACTGATGTAAGAAACATGAAGCTCAACTCCAAAGGCTCCTGTACAGCCCAGTGTTGAAGTGCCTCCTGACTCTTGCTAAGTTTATTCTCAGTTACCAAGTTATTTCCTTTGTTTTAAAGAAGCTAAACTTCTTAAATGCTCCAAGGTCAGATGATAAGTCTGTGAGAGAGACGATTAAATTAACTGCATTATTTGAGTTGCATTCCCTTACCATCACCAAAACAAACACACCTTTTTTTTTTTCTCCAATACATTTTGTCTATACTCGCTATAATTAATTCAGTTTTGCAATAGGGGTTTATTGCCACCAGTCACCTCCTGACACAATACAGATCTGGTAAAACTAATGTGATAGGGTCACTCTCCTCCTCAGGTAAGCATGCTCCTTGCTTTTAACTCATTTGTTTGTAATACTTCAAAGAAAATTCTGATCCCATAGTAAGCCAAACAACTCCTAAAGGAGATGAATATTATCAAGTCCTGTAAACTAGATGGGCATCCTGGTCTTACCTCTGTGTATTAAGTGGCAAAAGGGAAAGGAGAGGGAGGAGGAGTGGTGTAACTGGAGCTGAAAAGTCAAAGATATGCTGGGACTGGCTTTAGACTGGGTTGCTGTATGCTGTATTACTAATACGCAGTTTTTAGGCGAGAGTACTAATCCACCACAGAACACATTAATATGAACAATAAATGAGTTAATGCAGTATAAAAGGAAGATTGGAGCTTTAATTTTTACTTCAGTACATTCTGTGTTAGAGAATCCTATTGACAGGTTGTTGAAGTACTGCTGAGTCAAGCTTAACTAATCATTCTGCTGGGAACATTTTCCCTTTTCAGCCATAGGAGAGTATATCCTGTTTTGTCTTGGCAGCAAGAGTAATGTAATATCTTAACTGAGCCTAAGCGCAGTGAAATAAGTCTTTCCTTTTATCACTTTGTTAGTTGTGTTATAAAAACTTACTTTAATTCTCTATGACAAAACGTATTTAATGTTGGTCTGATTTAATGCATTTTTAACCTTAGTTTAACAACAAAGTTGGAATCAAAACACATGGTGGCAAAGTCAAGCTTCTAAAATGTGTATGAATGTGGGCATATATGTGTACCACCTGTATGATTCAGTTTGAAAACCATGTACTGTTGGGTATCTTGTATACATACACCCTGTGATTGAGTAGAAGTGGTGTTTCAAATGTTGATCCTAAAGGCAAAAAATTGAGGAAGCAAGAGAGTGTAAATGTGTAAAGCTTATAAAACATCATGAAAAATCAATGTCAAACCAACTGATGGAATAAATCTAATTTTAGAAGGAGCCAACAAGATTTGGATTGATATTCTCAGTTCTGTAATTCTTTTTATATTTAAATTGAATTTATGCATTATTTGATTACTTCAACTGTTCTTTTTCAAATGAAAACTGTATGTAGAAATCACTGTTCGTTTCTGGTTTTTTGCAATAGGAGTAAAATTATGCGTTAAGTTAGAGAGAAGGTATTTAAAAAACAGTCAGAGTAGACTTCCATGCTGTTATAGGCTGTAAAATTAACTAAAAGTGAAAACAGAGGAGATGTTTGCAGTTGGTAAGAATTCTTTCTTGAACAGCGTTAAGTTTGTCTGTCTACAGAATGCTGTAGAATTCTCATCAGCAATAGCTGACCGTGCTAAATCTTGGTTAGCAATGACTGAAAAAGAGTTCCTGTCTTGTGGAAATTCTAGAAACAGTCTAGGGATAGGACTTCCTTTCCTGGCTCGCATGCTAAGTAGTTAACCTGCCTCATTTCATTCATTAATTTTGAAGAAACAGCATAGTTCTGTGCAACACCGTGAAATCAGGAGCAACATTTTTAAATAGAACTCTTTAATCAAGTGATTGACTCTTAAATATGGCTTTTAAAGTGTTAATGTCAGAAGACCAGACATAACCATAACACTGTGGTCAACCTGCTGTGGGGAGCGCAATCACTATCAGAGAAGGGAGTGGAAGTATGACTCATGATTACATGTATCATTTGGGGCCCAGGTAAACTCTTTATGTATGCCAGCTGAGGTGTGAAGACCTTTTCCTCATCTTTGTTATAGACTAGTTCTTTTGTCATGAGATCTTACTTGAAGCAAAGTATCAGATGGTATTTTATGCCTACCCAGCCATTTTTGAGGATGGTATTGAGTTTTTGGTCCTTCCACTTTTGTTTATCTTATTTGTAAGTAAAGCAATATTGTACAATGTGTATTCAACAGCTAATGATTAAAATATGCCAAACTTGGAATTTTTGCCACTGAATTTTGTTACTTAAGGAATAATCCTTATGTAACCATGTATTTTACAACTAGTATCATAAATTGCTATGTATTATATACTGTACATGATAAATGGGCTACTACAGGGGCAGAGAAACATAATAGGGTTTTTTTCCCTGTTCTTAAACGTTGGAGGAAACTGAGACATATCAGGATAAAAAACCATCCCTTTTTTTTTTTCCCCCAAGCCAATATAAAGATTTCTTTTTAAAATTCTTACGAAATATTTAACTAACTTGAACTTTTCATGAAATATTAAAATAACTTTGCCTTGGCTTAAAGCCATTTCTTTGACAACAGAGGAGGATAATCATCTTAAAAGCCCTCAGGCTGATGGAAGTGTTATACTGCAAATGCAGTAGGCAAGGCAAATGCAGGACACACTCCAAGATGAGCACTCATTAAATTGTACCTCTGGTTTGGAGGTAGAATCACCTCTTATGTGTGTAAATTACTTAAAATACTGCAACACAGATTTTTTTACTATCTTGGCCATGGTCCAAATTGTTAGGCTTTTCCCTCATCACCTCCAGGAAAGCTAACTATGTCTCTGCAGCTTATACACTCTTATTAGTGCTTCAGCCACAAGGCTGAAAAAGCTTCCAGTGTTGTATCTGACATTGCATTATTATGTGACTCTGCAGCTTCTTCCTTTTTAATATGCTTCTGTTGAGTAATATTGCTCCATTCTTGAAACAATATGCTTGACAAGGACTATCCCATCCCATGCATTAAAAGGCAGAGATTTCATCGCAGTTGAAGGACAGAAGAACTATGCAAAAAAAGCATATAGTGGCTTAGAAAGCAAGGCTGTGTGTGGCTGCTGTGTGTGCATTTGCGGCATGTTAGCGTGTGAAGTGAATGTGTGTGACGGAGACAGAAAACGACATAGTTTTTGCCTTGAGACAGTGAGCGTTTTGTTGGCATTCCTGTTTCGTTAGAAAGAGTCTTGGGAATCTAGAGAGGTCCCAGCTGACTGCAAGCTGGCAAACACTGTTCCTGTTTTCAAGAAGGGCAAGAAGGAGGACCCCAGAAATTATAGGCATGTCATTTTCACTTCAGTTCTTGGTAAAGTTATGGAGAAGATTATTCTGGGAGGTATCAAGAAAC
This sequence comes from Formicarius rufipectus, assembly GCA_013399695.1. Taxonomy (NCBI): domain Eukaryota; kingdom Metazoa; phylum Chordata; class Aves; order Passeriformes; family Formicariidae; genus Formicarius; species Formicarius rufipectus. Next base: position 92,526 of record VXAU01000349.1, on the reverse strand, counting down.
ACCTGAAACACATCACAGTCATCAATCACAGCCATCATGGCTTCATGAGGGGAAAGTCCTGCTTGTCAAACCTGATTTCCTTCTATGACAAAATAACCCACCTAGCTGATCAAGGAAAGCCAGTTGATGTAGTATTTTTGGATTTCAATAAAGTTTTCAAAACTGTCTCTGGTTGGAGCAGCTGAGGGCACTTGGTGTGTTCAGCCTGGAGAAGTGGAGACTGAGGGGAGACCTCATTGCAGGTACAACTTCCTCGTGAGGGGAAGAGGAGGGGCAGGCACTGATCTTTTCTCTGTGGTGACCAGTGACAGGACCCGAGGGAACTGCCTTAAGTTGGGGGTTTAGGTTGGGTTTTGGAAAAAGTTCTTCACCCAGAGGATGGTTGGGCACTGGCACAGGCTCCCCAGGGAAGTGGTCACAGCACCAAACCTGAGAGAGTTTGAAAAGCATGGCACATGGTGTGACTCTCGAGTATGGTTCTGTACATGGGTAAGAGTTAGACTCGATAATCCTTGTGGGCCCCTTTCAACTCAGCACATTCTATGATTTTGAGTCTTCAGTATTTTTTTGCAAGATTATTTCCGTTTCTGTACTAACAGAAATAAAAAAGTAGAAACAATGTAATTTTGACTGGAATATTGTAGTGTGATCAGTCACTGTGGTAATCTGTCATAGTCAAAATTGTTGCAGACATGATTACTAGTATTTCAGTATGTTTGCATGTATCATCTGTTTGATGCAGGTAAGAACAATTAAATGATATTTTCTACTACAGCTGCATAAAGTTGCCATACTAATGCTAGTGTGTTTTCACAGACAACAAACTAAGTATATAGGAGAATTTCTTCATAGTAAATCTCTGAGAATCATATCATATCTCTGAGAATCTCTTGCTAGATTCCAGAAGTCTTTTAATGTTTATAAATCTCCTCCTGAGCACAGTAAATGAATGTTAATCTGTGCAGGTCTGATCTACATTGAGTAATCCTGACTGATGTCATCTGAAAATTACGCATAATTTATTTAATTCATTTTATCCCAGGCATCCAGAGTTTATGCGTTTTGCAATTTACCTATAATTTAGGTAAACAAAAATGCATCAGCACTAAGAGGGATCTCCGGTCTCTTGCGTAGTTTAATTTATGAGTTCTATTTTCATTATTAACCATTTATATTTTTTAATTCTTAGAGTATTTGACGGTTCATGATTCCCTTTAGGTTTAACTAGTAATGCCTGTAGGAAGTGATCGTGTTTTTATCCCATTGCAGCTAAGCGTCACAGAGTTTATGCATCTAAAGCTTTGTCTTCTGGATTGTAGGCTTCTCTGCTAGGGTCTTTGCTTGGAAGGACCTCTAAAGGGAAGCCTTATATTCATGTGCCTGCTTCTCTTGAAGCTAGCTGATTAGCAAGTAGCAGGCTATGCAAACTAGTTGTGCCTGAAATGGTGGAAAAGGAAACAGTCTCAGACCTATAAGGTAAGCAGTAATCTTGGTTGACCCTCAGAGGACACCCTTCAGGGTTGTATTTATGGAGAGTATATAAGGAGTATATTTGGAAGTAATTAGTAGTAAGATACTAAGAAGCCATTCATGGAGTTTCATATGGGGAGAGGAAATGTTGGTGTGATCATATGTCTTGGATCTGCAAGAGAGGAAGGAGAAGAAAATTCTGCTTGGTAAAGAGAAAAGCAGGAAGAGTGGAAAGAAAAGATATCGCTGATTACTATCACTGCCACATAAAGGACCTTGACAGTCTTGAGGAGTGGGCCTGTGTGAACCTCATGAAGTTCAACAGGCCATGTGTAAGGTCCTTGGGGCAATCCCAAGAGCAAATAGAGCCTCAGTGGCAAATGGATTGAGAGCAGCCCTGAGGAAAAAACTTGGGAGTATTTGTGGACAAAAAGCTCAGCATGACTTGGTAATGTCTGCTTGCAGCCCAAAAAGCCAATCACATCCTGAGCTGCATCAAAAGCAGCGTGGCCTGCAGGTTGAGGGAGGTGATTTCTGTCCCTCTCCTCCACTCTGGTGAGACCCGACCTGGAATGCTGCATTCAGCTCTGTGTTTCCCCAGCAGAAAAAGGACTTGGACCTGTTGGAATGAGTCCAGAGGAGAACCATTAAGCTGATCACAGGGATGAAACACATGTCCTATGAACACAGGCTTAGAAAATTGGGGATATTCAGGCTGAAGAAGGGAAGGCTTCAGAAAGACCTTAGAGCACCCTTCCTGTACCTAAAGGGGGCCTACAGGAAAGCTGGAAGAGGGGCTTTTGACAAGGGAATGTAGTGAAAGGACAAGGGGGAATAGTCTTAAACTAAAAAAGGGCAGGTTTAGATTAGGAAGAAATTCTTTACTGTGAGAGTGGTGAGACACTAGAACAGATTGCCCAGAGAAGCTGTGGATGCCCCATCCCTTGAAGTGTACAAGGCCGAACGGGACTGGAAGTCACCTGGTCTAGTGGGTTGTATCCCTGCCCATGGCAGGGTGATTGAAGCCAAATGTTCCTTCCAACCCAAACCATTCTGTGATTCCATGATCTTTCAAGCTGCACATGAGGACTGTCAGTGGAAGGCTTACCTTGTGCCTTGACTTTCTAGAAAAATAGAAAAGAAATCAAGTCACAACAACAGACAGTAGCTCATGGTGGATTCCTGTTGGTTTCTGAACCATGACCAGTCATAGAAGCTGAGGAGACAGTTTCCCCAACCTCAGAGATGGTATCAAATTAACAAGGGAGGCTTTCCACATAAGTCTGTCAGAGCTGAAGGAGTCACCTAAGCTAGAGAGTTCCATTTCTTTTATATGCTCTTCAAAAACCGTTATCTGATGTGGGAATTAAGGGATAGCATACTTTTATTCCAAATATACAAAAAAAAAAAAGGCATTACATCACAGGGAACAGTGTTGTGCAGTGTTTTGTTTATATTACTAAAATTAAGTTCAGATTTAAGCCCTGGAAGATGGAAGCAAAGGTTCTAGGCTTTCACTGATCTTAGAATATAATTTTAATCAATTTGTAAATAGTTTTTTCACCGTTTATTCAGTTATTGCTTGTAACATAAATACATGTCTATCAGTGCTCTCCTTTTTGCTAGCTTTTGATTGCTTTGAAATTTGTAGTAAGCCACATTGTGATTACAGGCAACAAGACCTGGTTGTTCCTGTAAGAATATTAAATTATTTTTACCCATGGATAGTGATATGTCTTTTTCAGTAATGGTTATCTGAGGAAATGATGTCATACAGATGGTACTGACTTCTACAGCTTCTAAGACGCTGCAAATCAGGACAAGGGTTAAATATGTTACTTTCATAGGCCTAGGACAGAGCAGATAACTGGGACCTGATTGTGCAAAGATGAATGTTTGCAGCAGCATTCTGCAGTTTGGCAGAGTTATCTTTTACTGGATGCACAGATCTCAGATGTCTGTCAAGCACAGAATAAAACAGTATTTAACCCACACACACTTGTGTATCATAACATTCTGGTCATCAGTCAGTTTTTGAAGTATCTGTGTTGTTGGTATGAGAAGGTTTCTTGTGTTAAAATAGAAGAAGAGAGATGCTGTCTTGAGTTCTCTTTTAAAATATATTGTCTATGATTCTGGCAACAGATAAAAACATAGTTAAACAATAAAGATAAACAATAGGAAATGTCCATATGAATTGTTTATACAAGTGTGTTTTTTGTGTGACTGAATTGCTTTAGTGGTTATCACTGGGAAATAAGGAAACTAATTCAATGTTAATATCCTGAGCTGTGTCAGGGATACCAAATACCTGTTTGATTACTTTCCTGTGGATGCTTTGGCTGGTCAGTTTTGCATGTGGTGGCTCTCAGGGAATAGCACCTGATCTGTGGGTTGGACTTGCATCTATGTGCCTAGGGGAGTTGCTGCTTAGCCCAGGGGTTCTAACCTTCCTGTTAACTGTGCCTCTAATTGGACAGCACATAGTATGTGAACACAAATGTAGGATGGGATTTCTAACTTGGTTGGTGTAGGTTGTCCACTGGTCTGCTCTGTTTCTATGTCAAATTCATGTAGTTTTCTAGAAGTGTATTGTAGAATATCTAAGTTGGAAGGGACCCATAAGGATCGTCAAACCCAATTTGGTTTTGGTGGAAGAGATTATTTATGTAGATAGGAACATTTGTGCAGAAAATGGAGGGTTTCAATTAGGAAAATAAAACCAAATATCATCTTGTGCTTTCTAGTAATAACGAAGGGTATCATTTTAGGTTGTTTTTGTAATGCTTTGCTCCCTTTATGAGTTTCCAGATCTACAAGAAGAAATAACTGCCCAAACGTATTCTGCAACTTTTTAAATACTGTTTTATTTTATCATTAGTAGTAAGTTTGGTAATATATGTTTGGGGATTGGAAGGCATACCTTCAAAAATTACATTTATTTTAATGAAGAAAATTCTTCAGACTGGTAAAACAAGATGTGGACTAACACTTTTCTCTCTCATCATTGTGTTCTACATCATCAGAATGTGAAGCACAGACTTTTTTTGCTGTTCGTTCTGGTCAATTTTGTTCTTGAAATCTGTGAAATAGAAATATGAATTTCTTACTGGGCCTACAGGCTGACTGTGTATTTTAACATTAATAGAATAGCTACCATATTTTCTTAGAAAAAACCCATAGCAAAAAAACTGTGCTAAAAGTCACAAATGAGTGATTAGTGACTGAAATGGGCTAATTGGGTGCAGATGTACAGATTCGTACTCAGGGAGAGGCACAGTCATTAAAATAACCAATTGAAGTGGATGAAAACAAAAATTTATTCTCTCAGGAGTGACCAGAGAAAGGCAGCATGCAACAGAAACCTCTGAATGCCTTCAGAAATGTGTTTTTCATACCCTTTGCTTTGACAGTAGCTAATGGGTTACCTTGACTGCATATTTGTCTTAGGCCTGAAATATTCTGGAAGAACAAATCCGTTGTTTGGAGGGATAGTATGTTAACAGCCTGACCAAGAAACACACCCTCTCACTGTTAGTCTGTTGTATTAAAATCTCAGTTTAGTAAGTTACATCTCAGAGTTCTTATTAAGCTCATGAACACAGTCCAAGGAGATAGCCTGTCCTGTCACAGCCAGGGTTCATACGTTTTGATGAAATTCTGGTGTGGTGGAGTAAAAAAATGAGTCCTCAGATGTCTAGTTGACCTCCTTTGGTTACAAAGAGATGCTCTCCAGAGTTTTCATGCTCCACTATGTGCTCTTTGTATTCTGCTCTTAGTCATGCTTTTTGCATTTCTTCAGAAGTTAAGTGTATGGTTCAGAAACTTTCAGCCTTGGAATTCTTCAGTATTTGTGTAATTATTCTGTCTTCATTCCTGAGGAGGCAATAAAGAGTGGGAGGCGTACTGACACATACAAATGAGTGAAAGATGTTGGGTTATTTCTTTGTTTGGTTGGGTTTTGGGTATTTTTAGTTGGCTTGTGTGTGTGTGCGCGCATGGTTTTGTGATTTTGTTGTTGCTGGGGAGTTTTTTGTTTGGTTGTTGTTTGGTTTGGTTTTTTGGGGGAATGTGAGTTGTTCTTTTCCTTTTAAACAACTTTTAAGACAGTTTTCCATCTTTGGTTCTCCTACATGACTTTCTAGAGTTTTTATATATTTGCATAATATGGATACAGCTAGTATGTGAGTTGTAAAAACAAGTGTAGATATTTAAGTGCTTAAGAGAACAAATTATACAGACAACACAAAAAGGTCTTATTTTTTCAAAAGAAATCACTCTTGTACTTGATGACATGAAGTGGTCTGCTGCCCCTCACAGACTCAGATGACTGTTAGTTCAACATTAGATAGTGTTTTGTGCAATCTGAGCAACAGGAAGCACTTCATTTTATAGGTACAGAATATATAGAGACAGAGCAGCAAGTTTTTGAAATTTTTTAGAATTGTTTGCACTGGACTCCTAGAATTGGGTAGATTCAATAACTAATTGGTCAGTTCATTCAGTTTCCTTCTTTTTCAGGGCTTAGTCATTTGCTATGCAGTTAAGATGAACTTGAAATAAAAAGGACTTCTATTCCCCCAAAAACCACCCAAACCCAAAACAACCAAACAAAACAACCAAAGAAACCCTGATGAGCTCATGAACTTTGTTTTTATTATTTAGGGCGGCAGATCCATCAGAAATGTATGCTGCAGAGTAACATACCACAAAAAGTATAGAAAAGAGAAAAATGGAGGAAGTTTGTTGCTGGTGAAGATAGAAAGCATAAGAAAGAAAGCTGTCTCTCTTTCCCAGTACGTAGTGAATATTCTGGTTTTATTACCCAAAAGGGAAGGGGGGAAAAAAAAAAAAAGGAAAGTGAGCTGTTTATTCCTTATATCCAGGTAGAGCTAAGACAGATTCAGATAAAAATGTTAGTTAAAGAAAAACCCACACACCGTTTAGTTATAATTATTGAGGAAAATATAACAATATATGTTTCTATTGAAAGATTAACATTTTATTTGCTATCCACAATCCTAATTGAATATAGCAAAAACTACATCAGCCTGTAAATGCCAACAACAAAAATGTTTACTTGCATGTATTTGATTTTGAAACATCTCCCTTAGCATCACTCAGATATGTTTCTCCAATTGAGAAGCATAGCTCACTGAAAGAAAACAAACTGTAATGTTTCCATGCAGGTAGCTTAAAATTAGTGATGTGCACAAGAGAAATTCATCACCTTATATTTTGTGTCTGCAATTTTGAAGAAGGTAGAAACTTCCTGGCAGTATTCTGCTGGTCTCTCTTTTCTTTCCCTCTTGTTTGAAAGACTTCTAATTTTATTAAATGCAGAACAAACTCAGTTCCTTTTGCTAGTGAGAGCAACTCAAAACCCATGGTACTTGTCTAAGTTTAGAGAACTTAGAAAAAAAATTATAACTAAAACAGAGAGACAAATCTCCTTTAATTTAAAAATAAATTTTAATTAAGATATGATAAATTGAAGGATAACAGTTCCTAGCTATAATATCTATCTATCTATGTATTCAAGATAAACAAAAACAACCAGAACTAAACGAGTAATAAAAAAAGAAACCCCTGAGCAAAAAGAACCCTT
>VXAU01000349.1:35413-85415 GCA_013399695.1 Formicarius rufipectus | reverse complement strand
GGAGACTTAAACAATGGGTGATTTACTCTGTGAGATAAACAATGGCCTAGTTTTGATACCCCTGATGGGCCATTAGCAGACATGACCCCTCAGGTGGGTGTGGAGGCAGGAGAATTTCCTTATCTCACAGAAGTTCCAAAACACCCAGCCTGCAGCCTGAGGGGTGTGCTGTCCCTTAGACAATAGCTGCTAATGTGCCACTGTGAGCAGTTCAGGGGAAAAAAATGGCATAGAGGCTTTAGAATACACACCCACACAGTGACAAACTGACCCTGGCTACTAAAAACCAGGACAGTACTTCAGCTGTGTTCAGCTTCTGAAGATTCAGGATGAAAGCCAGTTACTTTGTCTATTTATTGAATTCAGCTGAGTAAAGAAAAAAGGTAAAATCAAAATTACAACTTGCAACATATTGTTTGTTGTATGTTTTGCTGTGTGTATTTTCATGCTCTTTGGGATGGCTTTTCTCACTGTATTTGTGAGGTGTTTTGAAAAGATTTTTCCACAGTACATGGAGCTGCTGCTTATCTCTTTCTTTGCTGCGAAAGGGACTTCTGTCAGGTCAGACCTCGTTTGGGTTCTAAACTGTGGTCTTTTATGAAACTCAAGAGTTCTTGGCTTTCTTGGGAGCTGTAAAGCCAAGGAATGACTGATTCCACAGTAAGTCCATTCCTTCAGCCAGTGCTGAAAAGTGCTATGAGTAAGAACAACGCCCGATACTTAACTTGTCTTTTGAAGTGTCTTAATAATTTGGCTTTGCTTTTTCTCATAATTGTCACCATTAAAATTGTTTTCTAATGTGTTACAGAACAGGGGCAAACGCCTGGAAAAAGTCCATGTTGTTCTTGGGAATAAACCCTGTGATTTGGATTCACTCATTTCTACCCTGGCCTATGCCTACTTTCTAGATAAGGTAATGGAAAAATTGCACTGAGTGGTCTTAATTTACTTGTTCCAGGTTGTTACAGACATCTTATTCCTAAGTCAATTAAAACTTACTGTAAAAAACTTACTTATTCCTGAGCAATGATCTGTTATTATCAGACATGAGTTTTTAAAAATATAAATAGTCTACATTTCTTTTCATACAAGAATTAATGAGTGGGTATTAGGTGGCTTATTGAGTAGCAGCAAAAAAATCCTCTGTGTACTTCATTTTTTATCCTTTCTCTCTTCTGGTTTTCCTTGTTATTCTGTCGGAGGCAAACAGAGACAGACGAACAGAAGAAAAAGCAAATATTTTTTTAATTACGTAAAGGGGGAAAAAAACCCATAAATTCCAGGCTGTTTCTATTTGCTTCCTCAGTTAAAATGTCTTCCTAATAAAAACAGGTCTTATTTTATGCAATTCTGACAAATGCATACCTGTGTTGCAGGTCAGTCCTCCTGATGTTCTTTGCTTACCTGTGTTGAACATACCAAGAAGAGACTTCAGCTTCTTCACTGAGACAAGATTTATATTGGAAGAGCTGAATATCCCAGAGTCATTCCATATTTTCCGAGATGAAATCAATTTGCACCAGCTGAATGATGAAGGGAAGTTGTCTTTAACACTTGTAAACAGCAACATGCTGACAAGGTATTTACAATAGGATGGCTTATGTGAGTTTGAGCTGTTTTAAAAATCACATTTTTTCTGCATTAATATTGATATTGCTATAATATTGATATCCTACTATTAATATTGATATGCTAAGAAAATTAAGATGTATTTTGTCTCTCATTATGTTCAGTAAATGTGACAAGCTGAATAATCATCTTTCGATCACTTCTAATGGAACTTCCATTTTTAATAATTTCATCTTTTTGCACAGCTTAAATTAGATATTTTAATTCAGTTTAAATAGTCTGGAAGTTTTCTGTAACCATTAAATAAGACATCAGAGGGTTTATTTCCTGCTCCTTAGTTAACTTCCTTTAAGACTCTATTGTTGATTTGGAGATTCCCAGGCACTTGAATATGTGCTGTTAAGATGGCTAATGGACTACTGCAGTCCTTACCAACTGTGGCATTTTTTTCAAAGTGTCATCAGTGCCAGAGGCTCATAGTTGCTCTGTAGATGACCATAGTTCATATACCTGTCCTTAAGAAGGACTCTTTGCAAGTCCATAGTGAAACTTTAATAGAGAGCCTTTTTTAATTCTCTGCCTGTCTTTCCCAGAGTGAAGAATGCTTTTTACTTCCAACTCTCTTTAGAATTTAATGTAAGACAAATAATATTATGTTGTGATACACACCCATCCTATTCTGAGAAATGTGTAGATTAAAGGAGGGAAATCTGAAGAGAGAAATACATGTAACTACTACCAAAAAGCTACTGATTCTTCAACTACCATCAGCTCAGTGCATCAGTCACTTCTCACAGTAAAAATTACCCTTAAGATTTGCTTTCTGTTTGGTACTGTTCCTTCCTGTGTGTCTTCCTTCTAAAGAATTATGACGAACTTTTTGTTATTAAACTTTGGCTTCATAACTGCTGTGGTAAATAGAAACACAAAGCATCTCAGTGGTAAAAACACCTTCTGTAAGTTTTCAGAATATTCAGTGGCAAAAATGCAAAATGTCCTCTATATAGAGAGTCATATTTTCAGCACACGCAGACATTTTTTTTTTCAAATTACTAATTTTTATAGAATTTGATATATGAAATGTGAATGTTTAAGTCTTGGTGATTTATCAAGTAATATAAGAACTGTACATGGTCATTCTTTGGCTTTATAGCAGATTTCAAGTAGAAATAGCAATAGTCTTGTAGTTCAGAATTTAAAAAAAAAAAAAAAAGCCATTTTTTTTACTGGGTTGTCTAAACAGCTCTAAAGATAAATATATATAACTTTTATATTTGCTTGATAGTGATGATAAAAGTTTGGAATCAGCTGTTGTCCAAGTCATCAATCCAGATAAGCAGTGTGACAGGAGCCTGGAGTTACAAGCGTGTTCTTCTTCTTTAGTCGTAAAAGAGATTCTTCAAAAGGCACCAGAGTTAATCACTCAGCAACTGGCTTATCTCCTGAGAGGTGAGAGATTACTCTTTATATTAAATACTGAAAGGTTTAATGGAGTGTTTCTGAATTTGCTCATGCAGAAAGAGTGTGATCCATTCTTTGGTTAACAATCCCTTTAAAGACCATGGGAAGCTTCATAAAAGAAGCAGGGAGTAAAGAGTTTGTTAAAGAGTAACATTATATTGAATATTAAAAATGTGCATTTAAAAATAGGCATGAGAAGTCTTTGCTGTATCACTAGACAAGAATATTAAATGGAGCTGTCGACACACCAGCTGGGTAGCAGGAAAAGCTGTGCAGTTCGTTGATTCCAGGGGCATTATGGCCAACAATATGGATTAGAATCTAATATTTACATGTTAAAACATCTCTCTCCTGATGGTGGTACTTTTTGATAGAATAATATTTTAATGGTGTGATGCAAAACTTCTACTGTTTAAAAACACTGTTATCAAATCTTCATTTTGTTAGAGGTATTTTCTTCTCTGTATTCATAAGTCTTCATTTTTCTTCATTTTATTCACTTACTGTGTCAGAACTCTCCAGCTGGAAGTGGAACTGGTGTTGAACTGCAACTGGTTTTAAGTTATTTACTGAATTTTTTTAGTGTCTAATAAATTTTGTAGGTTTTAGGTTTTAATTGATGTGTAATTGTTAAAGGCCCTTTTAAGAAATTAATGTGGTCATGTTTAGTGAGGATTATGGAAACTTGTCCACACTTAGATTTCAGAAGGTACTGGAATTTTGGCTTGTCATTGTACTCATCACCATGATAAATAGTGTAATGAGCATGCTATGAGAAATTACAAATTTTTGTTTGTTTGTTTGTTTCTTGTTTGTTGTTTTGTTTTAATATTCAAATAATAGGCATTAATGTAGAAAGGCATTTAGCCTACTCTTAGAGTATTTTCTGATGCTAACAAATGTTACTAAACCTGCCATGAAGTATTTTTGTAATCTCCAAGTTTCTGTTGAGTAGCCCTCCAGGAATCTAAGCAAAGGATCAAGCATAATTGATTATGAAGGCAGAACCAAAAAGAATGTTTTTGGGGAATCTCAGGATACTTGTTTGTTGGTGGAAAGAGTCAGCAGGGAGAGCTCTGAATCATGTTCCAAAACACGTTAAAGTACTATATGGGGAAATAAGTATCTGCATGTTTGGTGTCCCTAATTTGTATCCAAATTAAAATAAAGTGGTTTTATTTTTTCCTTTAGAGATAGCACTTCAAGTTTTGAGGAGATAGGAGCTTTTTTTTTTTTTTTTTAAGATTTATAGCTAGCTGAATTTCATTACTGTGTTTGGTAGTGCATGTTTGGGAAACTTAGTAGATACAGAAGTCCCTGCACATCGCCTTGGTATAAGAAGTGATGGGCAAAGCCTAGTGAACAAAACACAGCTGCACTTGTGATTTGGTGTTTTTCTACTTCTCTCAGCAATGCGGCTTGTATGTATAGAAGGTGAAGCAGTACAGCAAGTCCTTTTGTGGGTCTCTTAAAACAGAAAAAGTTTTCATACATAAGAATCTTCCATGGCACATTCAGAAAAGTTAGTGGTTTTGTTAAGATTCATTAAAAAAAAAATCATTAATGTATGAAGATGGCAGATCAAGCTACAAGCAGTCTGAAAATAAAAGATCAAATACAGCCTACAAGGTCTAGCTTTTGTGTTTCTCTGTATGTATTGTGGCCCTTTATCATAAGGTATAGCTTCTGAAATTCATCTTACCTGTAAGCATAGGAAATAAAGGGAACATGTATCATAGTCTGGAAGGAGGGGTGGCTGCTCTAATACTCACTACTGACAAATGAATATAAGGTTCACAGTGCCCCTCTCTCCAGGAGCATTTCACAGGCATGGAGGCAGTCAAAAGGCCGTACTGTATTTTTCACACTTCATTATGTTCCCTCCAGTGTAAATCTGTATATGGTTAATATGTCTAAATTTCAGGTGAAGTTCAGAACAGAAGGCCAAAGTAGAAGTTAGAGTGCTAAGAATTAGGATTGATTTTATTTTTGTAAAATGGCTGAGAGATAGTAACATCCGAGTCTCTGAGCGGGGAAGTCCTCTTTCTTTTTCTGGCTTTCCAGGGAGTATTTTGCTAAAACACTTGTAGGACAAGAGAAGTGTCTCACATTTTAATAATTACTGCATGGTGACTGTGACAGCTTCATTTGTTGCCTCTTTCAGGCTCTTTTTTTCTCAGTCTGTTGGCAATTTTTGAATTTTAATAACAAGAACAGATGTTTATAACCTGCCAGCTTTTCAACTTTGAACAAACTGCACCTGCTCATTTGTGTTTAAAAAAAAAAAAAAAAAGGACTCTTCCTGTGATTTATGGATATAGGCATCATAATATTTAAGGATTTTTTTCCCAGTCAAATGCTTTTCTGGTATCTATGTCTCCCCATCAGACATGATATAAGTTAATTCTGCCTTTGGGCTTTGCATAGAGCCTGCTTGGAGAGTTGGTGTTGTATAGCCATACTTGCCTTAAGTTAGAGCTTGTGCTGTCCCTGGGCTTGTGCCAGAAGCAAACAATTATAGAACCTGCCAGAATATCGGGCCTGTATTATTTTATTTCCCCAGAGATGTTTACAAGGGGACTGTTGCCAAACTCAAGATCCATTAAACTGCTGAATCATTACATTCTCTCTTGCAGCCAGCTGGCAAGGTTGTGATTCCAAGCACTCACTGTCAGGTATCTTGGGTCAGGGCACTCTCAAAAATGCCTCCTTATGTTTATTTGTATAAGGCCTTGAAGGATGCCACAAGGTGTGAACTGCAATATGTAAATAGAGACAGATTTACAGCAAGAGCATCAGCACATTTTTTTTTCTTTTTAATGTGTATCTGCTTTTGCTAGTTATGAGCTGCATAGTTGAGGTCTTTTCATGCCCTGTTGGGGCAGTCTGAGTTTCATTAGAGAAGATTGGTTTGTTATTCTAGCCACCTGGGAAAATGTTAAGAAATGTCCTTTTCAGGACTTTAGGAATTATGCCAATATCTTTTTTTTTCTGTGTTGTACATTGATCAAATGATTCACATTTCCAGATTGAGGCATCCTTAGTATATGTGCCAGAAAGAAAGGATCATTTTGAACAGCACCAAGCACTGCACATACTTGGACTGATACTTTTTTTTTAATGTATGGAAGCAATTTTCTTAGAGGCAGTGCTCCTACTCTCTTCTCCCCAGATTACATTTTATTCCATTTTCATGGATTTTCCTGTTAATTACAATGAAGATTCCTTGCTTGGATCTGTTTACAGTTTGGGTTGGTGCAGTTTTTGGAGGAATGTTTACTTTCTGTAAGGGACTGTTGGTTTTCCTCTTTTCCTTGTCCTTTATTTATTCAGGTTATGGAACAAAACCGTGACTGGAGAAATGCCTATATTTTCATTGTACTGTTTCTCTAAGCTGTAAACTTATAATTCAGGAGATGCTTGTGCTATTCTACATGTTTTCCCAAAACGACTTCTGCCTTCATTAGATCATGTTTAATATTAATGCACAGCAGATGCTTTTGGCAAAACTACTGCTTCACTTTCAAACCACTTTGCAAAAAAATTAATAAAGTGCACATTTTTTTAAGATCCTTAACCTGTTTTCTAGTGACCCCTTCTTTGAAAAAAAAAATTACATGCAGGGTAGTGTGATATACACAAGAAATAATATTGAATCTTTTATTGCCTATTATATATTTTTTTGTGCTTGTCAGCAAACAGCAGCTTCCATTATGCTTTCAGGAACACTGGGGGACTTGCACCAGCATGCAGTAAAATCTGCAGGAGATTTCTGAAACCTTGTATTGCTTTTACAGCAGATACTAATAAGACAGAACATGCATAAATAGACTACTGACCTTTGGTCAACCAGAAGTACCTTCAGTGAACTGTTTTTCTACACTACTTGGAATCTTTACCCTCACAGGAATGCTGAGGATGCCTAGGAGAAAAGAGGTGTGCCTTTCTTTTCTGCTGATGAGCATAGTATTAAAGAATGATCACAGTAAAAATACTGTGAATGAGTAAATGTTCATCCTAGGTCTTGCTAACACCCTAGTAAATTGAGAAGGATCCTTTCCTTACTTTCATCCTAAGGAAAGTTAGAAGTTGGAAGCACTACGTATTGCTGTGGCAAATGAGAAAAACAGTCTTTTTAAAACTTTTCAAAGATGTCTGCCTATGGTGGGTGAAGCTCACATCATATTGACTTACAAAGCGGTGAGCTTAGTTGGCTGTACAACTCACACCTCTTGTTCTACTGCTTTTTCCTGCATGTTTTTGTAAAGATTTTGTCTTGGTCTTACCAAAATACTTCATTTCCTGAAGCACATACAGGTGTCCTACAAAATTTATGCATTGTCTATCTGAGGATCTGTGCAGATGGATAGACTACCTAACTCATCCTAGTGCTTCTGGAGTGCTGTATGGGATATGCTGCAGCCTTCTTCCAGTAGATAATTTTATGGTGAATTTCAGCATGTGTAGATCCACTGCTTTCTGCTAGATTTTCCATTTCCTTTGTGTGTACATGAGCAATTTCCCTTTCTGCTCCTGGAGATAAAAACAAAACAAAACAAAACGAGGTGCTGAAGAAGCAGAGGATTGCTGTTGTTAAAATAATTCATGCAGCCTGGTCCTCGAGCTGCCATTTTTCCAGGTGCAGCTCTGTGCTGACTGGGAGTGTGCTCTGGGATGTCTAACTCATTCTGGTAACTGCCTTTCCCAAGGTATGGACAAGAATATGCCTCAAGTGTATATATGTAACCCTATTATCTGCTTAGAGGTTTAACAGCAAAGGGCTATTGTTAAATGAATTATCCTGGACACTGCTGATTGAGAAGCTTTCCTCCTATTAAAGGGACTGAAATATAGGCCTTGCTAACGGGTATAGATATCCTGAATGCTTTATATAACAGTTATTTACCTGTAGAAATCTGAAATATGTAGAACATGCTTTGTGTACCTAAATCTGCAAATGTCAGTCTGCATCCATATTTTCATGCAGTCTGTTTTTATTTAGTATTTTAATAACTCTCAAATAGAGCAGGAGCATTGTCTTAAAATGACATAGGACTGACATAAAGAAAGATCTGCTGTGAATTAAAAGACTACTGGCAGTTACAATATCTGTAGCAGAAACACAGAATGGAACTGCATGTATTTGAATTTCCAGAAATTAGTATCAAATGGGGAACAGCTTTTGGCTTGTTAAGCATTATTTATTATTTAATCCACACAGGATTTATCTAATAAGTAGGTGTTTACTTAACATGGCAAAATTACTTTGTGTTGCAAGTGCTTTATGAATTTATTATTTTAACAGTATAGGAGAAAAATGAATACATATGAGATGTTTGGGTCCTAGTCTGTCTAGTGAGTTTGGAGATGTCTGTGTCCAGGTCTTTCTTTTACTTTCTTCGCTACAGCCTAAACACTTTGGTTTACATTACCTGTCTTATATTATTGTACTGATTTGCTCATTAACCCAGTATGATACAATGAAATCATACACTTGTTTGAAATCCCTGTGCACAGTGGGGTAATAAATAATTTAAATCCTGAACTATAAGATTTTATAATCCTTAACTTACTGTGAGTAGGTGGAAGTGAATGCTACCTTTGGGTATATTAATAAATGAGATCCCAGTCTCCAGGGATTAAAAGAGTGACTTGCACACTCTGAACCATCCTGAATGTTTCACATTCAGGGTGGAATACATGCAGTACATAGTTGTCTGAAAAGACATTGCTCTCACTTCTATATTGTAAGAGTATATGAATCACAGTGAAATTATTTATTGAATTGCATTCCTCTTAAATTTGAAGTTTGAATGCATTGTTTTGATTGACTTGATAGGTGTTTCTTTCATACATTCATGGAATTACAATCATAGAATGTTTGGGTTGGGAATGACCTTAAAGATCATCTAGTTCCAAACCCCCTGCTATGGGCAGGGACACCTACTACACCAGTTTGCTCAAAGCCTCATCCAGCTTGGTCTTGAAAACTTCCAGTGATGTGTTATCCACTGCTTCTCTGGGCAATCTATTCCAGTATTTTACTACTCCCTCACAGCAAAATGTTTCTTCTTTATATCCATTACAGCAGTTAATTGACATGTGTGCAGAAGGAAGGTTGGTAATATGGCTTTCTGTTCCAAAGCATGCCAGCACTTGATCTAATGTTTAGAGAGAGGAATGAACCCTGGTGTTGCACCACTTGCTGCTGGCCATGCTGCTGAGCTGTAGACATACAGAAGCATGCTGCACGCTGTGGCAGCACTGGAACCAGCAGTTAGCTGTAGCAAAGGCACTGACAAGGCACCCAGTTCAGATTTTAGAAGCTTCATGTTAGGAGGATGTTTCTGTGTGAATTCAGTATCTAATTCAGTAAACTCATCAGTGGAAACAACCTCCTAGAAGGAAGGTGCTTGGATAGCAATACAGTAAGCATTCTTGTTTCTGTAATACCTCTTTGATCTTTACAGGAGGCATTGATTTTTGTCTTTCAATGTTTCAGGAAGCATTCTCTTCAAGTGCATGTCTTTGGAAGCTGACAATATTACAGAGCAGCAGGAGAAAGTGCTGTCAATCTTAGAGGAAAAGTTTCCAGATCTTCCCCCACGAGACAAAATAATCTCTGCTCTCCAGGAAACTCAGTTTAATGCACAAGGTAATGCGACTTGCTTCCCTTTTTCAGACATGTTACAAAATGACTTAAATAACTGTATCAGAATATTTTCTTACTGAATGTAGTGAAAATAGTTGCACTATGCTGTCTCATTGACAGTTAAATGTATTATATTTAAATTAAGTTGCTTACATTCTGAATCATGGAATTGTGATTTCTGTTGAGGAACTACTAAACTTGTAAATAATACTGTGCTGCTTTTACAGATAAAGTTAGCATTAATTAATGTGTCAGCCCACGTGCAGAAACTGTGCTGCAACTGCCTTCATGGTGTGGAAGTGGATCCTTCCCAGATTTACCAATGGCTGTGTATAGATTAATTGAATTTGACATCAGACTAAGATTAAAGAAGCAGTGGAAGAATTGCAATTCTTTTCTTTTCTTCTGCAAAAAATATCAAATAGAAATATTCAGTGATCAAAAGTGGGGATGTTGGAACCCAAAGTTTAGTAGCAGGCTTTTGCCCTGAAAACCTGAAGAAAATTGTTAAAAGAACTCTTACTTTTTTTTTTTTTACAGGCATTTTCTACCAAGTTGTTACTAAAGAGCAAGTATTAAATTAGTGAGATATTTCTTTGTTATACCAGTTACGCAGAGGGTCTATGCAGACTCATGGTCATTTTTTACTGTTTTCTATCTGCCCATCTGCAGAAACCAGTCATCTGAATGTGGACCATTATCCTGAGACAGGTGCCCTAAAAGCTGGTAGATAACAACAGAATTTTGAGCTGCTGCTTCTTTGCCCTTTCTTTCAGTGAGGCTGCAAGTGAGATTAGTTTAGGCCTAGAAACCTTCACACTGTTCCCTGAAGTTCCTCCCATCAAGCAGTCATAGTTCAGAAGTGAACTGACTGCATTCTAGATTGGTGACACAGTGAAAGTGGCTTTTATGGAACTCTGTTCTTAGTTCTGCCAGTTACTTGGGAAGATACCTTAGTAACATTTGCCACGCACATGGCGCATAAAATTTTCCCTAGTATCAAGTGCAAAATTTTGACAGGTAGATAAAATCAGTTTAGTCTTCCTGGTATTGATTGCAAATAATTTATCTATGTCATATGAGAAGGGCACTGTCATGCCTTTTTTTTTTTTCTTTGTCTTATAGCTGCTGTTTTCTGTTTATCACAAGGTACATATTGAGCACTGCATATATTCATGTGACATTTGTATTATTAAGGTGCTGCTGAGTTTCTGAAGGAATGTAACTACTGCTGAATACTTTATCTACCTGTTATTTGATGCACTATTGGGACATTTCAGCAAAAAACCATTCTCAGTTTCCTGAAGAAAGTGTGATTCATTTGCCTGAAACCATTAGTTCATTTGTTATTTGAGAAACAGATTGCAGCCCATCAGAAAGTCTACATGTTATATACAAGTATTTTTAAAATGATAAATGCATAAATGTTTATCTTGTCACTAGAATGAATGTTGGATTCTGTACGGAATAATTTCTTGGACTTAAGTTGGTATTTGTTTCCCTCCTAAAACTCAGTCATGCAAACACATTTTGGATGTTATGCTACTAAGCTTTAAAAGTCAGTGGACATTTTAGATGCTGCCCTGTGCTGCCCTGGTGGCTTGCAGCTTTCTTTACATAGGCATTTCGCTATCATGTCTGTATTTTTGATTGTGTGATATAGCTATGTTCTTCTGTATAACATGTATTTATTTTGAGAATCTTTACAGTATTCTAGACACACATCTTCAATTAGGGAAACATTGTCACCTGGATTTTCAGTATGTTGTGCTTAAACATATGTATTTAGTTGCAATGTGAAACAATTCCAGTTTTACACCACTGTTTCTGATGGTGATGTTTGTATGGTACATTACCATCTACTTAGTTCATTAATGATGTACTTACGAAAAACCCACTGGTGTTTATCTGTTTGTGAAGAAGGTTAAAAAGGTTGAATGACTCTGAGTTTAGAGAATATCTCAAGTGCTTTGCTTCTGAATATTTTATAAACACCATAGTATTCCACAGGTGCTTTTCAATATATTGCTCATTCCAGAAGTATTTTATATTAGTGATTTCATAATAGACCATAGGAATGGTCTGTCTATACATATATGATCAACTGGAGTTAAGCTTGCTTGAAAAATGTGTGTTCACACAGCTTTGTTGTTGCAGGAGACTTAATTCTTCATCCTTGTTGTTAATGTGTCCCGTCCCTTAAATGTCTTACTTTTCAAAAAAAATTCCTCTAGAAACATTGAAATATTAATATTGGTTTTAATTTTCTTATAGGATTGTCCTGAAATACAGAAGGCTCAGCATTAAGGTCCAAACTGTGTTTTTAATTTATGTTGATGCATCTGTCAGCTGTATATGTTTAGAAATTCCTGTCTCTTCTCAAACAGATGCGAGTATTGAAGAGATTATGCTGAAGGATCTCAAGGAGATTTCAGATGGAGAAATCAAAGTAGCAATTAGCACTGTGTACATGGCATTGGAGGTAAGAGGTAATTTAAACAACATAGGACGTAAACAGCCCAATTGCATATGGATATGGTTCAAGAAAGATTTTGAACAGGTTTTTTTCTCAGTATTACATATGAGCAGAATTTTCAGTAATTTAATTACCTTTGTTAGAAGCAGTAGCTGTTGGTTGTCTGACTTACATTATTATTCAATTATTCCCTCCCATTAGACTGTACCACAGTGTGTTCAAACAATGGCATAAGAAAATTCCAGCCTTTGGGTGAATTGAAGTTCTGTGCTTTCTGTTCTGATTCAGTAGATAGTTACTAACTAGGACCTTGTCCTACCTTTCACTTACCGTATGGCATACAATTTATAAAGCCATTCTAACATGCTTGGGCTTTTTGAGAGGCAGGGATATTCCTTCATGCCTTCTAAAAGGCTATCTTGAAACTGTGTAACAAAGTGTAATGAAGTCCATTGCCATATTGCCTGAATTAAATGTCTGTTGCTAGAAATTGAAGTACCTCAATGGGACAGAAGTTTGTAAAATTTTTATGTTTTGAACAAAACTATAGATACATCTTTATGAGTATCTCTGAGACAGCCTGGAAGTGGCAGCTTCAATTTTCTTTCTTGAACAGTCCCAAGCATTGTGTAATTTCTTAGGGAAAACGGTTGTGTTTTTTATTATTAACTCAAGACAATTTCTTACGAATGTCAGTAACTATCTGTCTTTATCTGAGGTAGATATTAATACTACTGGCAATTATTTAAAAGTATTCATTTAAAAATACTGATGCTTAGGTGTGTGAGCAATTATAACATGACACTAATTTCTGATGGAAGCTTGCTTAGTGATACACTGATTAATAAGAAAACTATGTAGACTGAAGAAAATCTCAATAACAAAAACACCTTCATACAGTATATATTTGTAATTTTCAGTCTCTCCATTTGTCTGAGGGTTACCACACAAAAGTATTTGAAATGCAGAAAAAATTGTTGTTTCCTGCTTCTATTTGAATCAAAACTTTTTTTTACCTTGAACAATACTAAAAAAAAAATATATATCTTGAATAGTTCTTAATCCTGAGATGAGCTCAGTTGTTTAGAGCATGGTGCTAATAATGCAAAGGTTGTGGGTTCAATCCCTGTATGGACCATTCACTTAAGAGTTGGACTTGAAGATCCTTGTGGGTCCCTTCCAAATAAGAATATTCTGTGATTCTCTTGTATGTCCTATGAGATTTCTTACAACGTGTCTCTTGTGATTCATTTTACAAAAAATAAGGAGCTTCTGTAGTTGAAGAAATTTGTGGTGCGATCCAGCTAATAATTACCCATAGAGTTCCCCTTGCATACTAAAATATACAAAATAAGTTGGGTAGCAAAGCTTCAAGAAATGCAACAGTATCTATTAGTTTCTTGGTTAGTTTCTCAGTGTTAAGAAATCTTTACCACCAAACCTACACTGCTTTATGAACTGTTTGATCCCAAAAATTGCACCAAGGTTGGGAGGAAAAGGGATGGGGAAAGAGTATGGTAAGTAAAATACCCAAAAGTGAAAATGGGATTTTAAAAAACTCTTAATAAAATTTTTCTCTTCTTTTCTTTGAAATATTTCTCTTTTACTGTCAGTTTCGATGGTAGACAGAGACAGTAATTAGGAGCTAGTTTTTAGCATAGTATTTTCTTTTTATTTACTTTCCTTTGATGATAGCAAAGCCAGAAAAAAATAACTCTCTTAAGACTCTCTTTGAGTATTGGAAAGCAAAGAACATTCTTTATGTCATATTAAAGCAGCCAGATGCTGCCGTCTAATTACAAATTCAGACATTACCTCATCTATCCACCTACTTCCAAATCCGTTCCACCCACACTTCTGCCCTCACCATGCCTCTGACACACCTCTTGAATTTGAATTGGAGGTCCCATAACGACCCCTAGTGCTTGTCTCCTTCTTCTGCCTTGGCTTGTCTTTTTCTTGACCCATTGTTTTTGGCACAACTTCACATCTGGAATGGTTTCAAGGCCTATAACCAACTTTGACTGGTTTTGCTAGGTCTGTGTCTCTTTATCAGTTTAGTTTCACAAATGGAGGAACCTTCTATCTTCTTAAAATTCCTGTTTTTTGAAACTCTTAACAAAGAATGACAAACTACATTTTAGCTATCCTGAGAAATTATACAGTCACTAATAACTTATCTAGGTTTTACGGATACACCTTTTAATCCTGGTTCATAGACTATGTGGAATTCAGACCTTGGTGCCACAGATTGAAGCTCCAGCTAGAACTGCCTGACCTCATACTGCTACTCAATATGGTGCAATTGATTGTAACTCAGAACTTGTCTACTTCTTGGCTGAAACTCACAGTTTGAATTCAGCAACAGTAGGTTTTCACAGTTGTCACAGCAGGAAATTTTAAAAACATTTTCAGTGACAGTGTAACATTTGATAGTGAGATACTTTGGTCAAGAAGTGTCCAGATCTGGTGGTCAAGCAGTACATGTTCTGTAATTGTTTTTCTTAGGACATATCTAGGGGCCATTGTGGAGAAAACATCAGTGGCACATAAGAATGAACTGATCAGTGTTTTACTGGTATTAGGATGACTTTTAGTCCCAATATATTAAGTACTTTCATTACTAATACTTTTTATGGGATTTTTTTCAGGAAGTTACAGGTACCTTCCTCTGCTTTTTGCTGTCTGGTGTCCTGCTGTGTGTAGCTTGCATCCGAAAGGGCTAACTTTTCCAGCTTTTTTTTTTCCAGTTACACTGTTTGCAAAATTATGCTTTGTACTAAAAGGACTCTTAATGTCAAAATTGGGATGGAAATCAGCTTTGCATTTGCTGCATTTACTGCTCTTTGTCCAGACATGTTATGAACTCACTGATTTACTTGTGCTTGACCAGCAGAAGATCTTTTCTGCTTGCTCTTATTAGAGCCAGGGATCGTGTGTAGTTACTCCCCCAGTATCAGAAGCATAATCTATAAAAGGGAATTACTAACAAATCTGTCCAGACTGTGTGTTTGGTTTAGAAGATTGTTATGAGCTCCTGAACTTTAATGACTTCAGGATTTTCTCATCAGTAATAATGGTAATTTGTTATTCATCCTCAAGTTGCTCCACAGACATTACCTGACTAAATATTAAGGGAACATGAAGAACACGCTTCACAACAGGTGTCGAATCTCTAATGTGTTTACTTCTTCAGAAGTATCACAAGGTCACTTTTAAAAAATAATCAACAATTATGCAAAGTATCTTCCATTACATTGCTTTCCATATGGAACACCTTGGATGTGTTAGGTTTCTGTAAGAGTCTATATGCAGCTTTGCATTTCTTGAGACCTTTGGATATGGCCTTGCTGGATTTATGTGGCATAAAGGCTGTAACCTGAAATCAGACCTATGTCCCCACTGACTGCATGTCAGAGTGTATGCTGCTTGGATTTCACATTCATAGGTCACTTTTCAAGAGAAGGACAAATGAAAAGTGACACTGCCCAGACCAGTTACTTTTGTTGCTTTTGCCAGAAAGTTTCCCCAAGTCATAATGATTACTCATAGGACATTTTAGCAGAATCCAGTGCATGTGTTACGATTAATTTCTGTTACATTATGTTATACCCTGAGAGTATATTTTGCTTCTTCTCTGCTGGAATTCTGTTGAAAATGAGAAATATCTTCTCAATGTGACTTTCTATGAAAGTCATTTTTTTCCTGAGAAAGGAATTCATCCTTTGTAAACTGAATTCTATTCTCTAGTTTAAGTGTAGTGCACTAGGAGAACAATCCAGGTTTCATGAATGTTCAGTTTAGTTGAAATGGCTCATGATATCATAGACTAATAATGTGTTTGTTGGACTGAGTCTTTTATCTTTTGGGTCATGAAAATTTCTTTGTTTATGAAGTTCATGAAGAAACAGGTCAGTCAGTTGAAAAAAAGATCTATGATAGTCTGCTATGGGTATTATAGACAAGGGAAGATGTGTGCACTGAGGGCTGACTAAGCTGTTGAGGTTCTTGTTCCAGTATCTGGCCATGGCATCCACACACTTCATAAAGACAGTTTCCAGGTTATAAGGCATCTCTGTGGGGGTGCCAAGCAAATGATTTGGAGAATATGTCAAAGCCTCAATGGAGGCTGCTGCCACCAGCATTGTTTCCTTAAGAAAGTGACCTGAAAATTAATGCTGCCACAGTAAGCTTAACTGTCCTGAGGTAACCTCCAGCAGTCCAAATGAGTTGAGGATAGTACAAGCAGAAAGTTCTGTCTCTTGTATCATCTTCCCTCCTTGTGGCTTTGTGCCTCAGAGGAACCCACAGCAGGTGTTCCAGGAAAAGTAATTTAAGAAATACAGAAATGTTTGGGTGCGCAGTGGATTTGCTTCCTATGA
This sequence comes from Formicarius rufipectus, assembly GCA_013399695.1. Lineage (NCBI taxonomy): Eukaryota > Metazoa > Chordata > Aves > Passeriformes > Formicariidae > Formicarius > Formicarius rufipectus. Next base: position 68,875 of record VXAU01000349.1, on the reverse strand, counting down.
AAAAATAGTCTGATCTCAGAGAGATGGTTTAATTTGCAGGCTATTTTATAGTAATAGTAAGGCATGCCACTATGTTACTAATTTGGACAATTTTTCTGTGTTTTGAAAAGTGATGCTTTTAATACTTTTGTAAAGTAAATCAAGAACCTCTGTCTTAGCTGAAGCATGTCAAACAACTGCTAGGTAGACTCTTGTACCCAAATAAGTGATATTACAACATGCTTCTATGAAGATTTGAACTTTTGTTGTTTGTCTGTAATGATTATGTATATATATATTATGTATTTGGGAACTTCTTCTTGCAACATAAATGTAAAAATATTTTAAATAGCATTGGATTGGTCCATGATTTTGTTTTGAATGCTAAAAACAAAATAAGAAACAAACCCCAAGTAAACATGTTAACATTTAATCTTCCAGTAATGGAATTGGAAACAAAATTCTCAGCAACTTAGACCAGCAGTGTGGTTCAGAAGTATTTTTCTGATGCCTGTTGTGAGAAGTTAGGGTATGTAAAATAAATGATGTATGGAGCTGTAGGAATGCGACTTTTACAGACTACCTTATGTCTAAGGAACATTAAACATAGGATTCTCGTTTAGCGAATAAATATCTATTCATTTCAATGGCTGCATAGTCTGGACTTTTGTGCATATTTTTGCAAAGATGAGAAGAGGCCATTAGGGATTTAATATAAAATAAATCGCCAAGGGGTCTTCTTGTAGTCCTAGTCTTTCTGCCACATGGTGTGTCACTAATGTGCATAAATGGGCTTAAATGAATTTGTTATCTGTATTACATTTGCAGTATGTATATATTTATATATTATTTTTTAATTGTGTTTAAAAATAAAACATTAAATACATCATTTCTGAGAGTGGAAAACATACCATTTGTAAATAAATCAACCTTAATTAAGGTCTTGAAATGTCAGTGTGTGAGATCTGCCGTAGGAAAACTTAGATATAATGCACAAATCTTGAACATACTTTTGTTTGCTTTTTTTTTTTTTTTAAGTATTAGGAGGGTAAAGTCGTCACCTCATATGACTGAGTAATGCAGCCAAATGTGCATTAATGTAAATACCATACTCATGTTTAAACATCAGACTGCTGTCTCCTGGGGGACAATAGCTGTTTAGCTGATGCCTCAGGTGAGCCAAAGTATCCCAGTTATAATGAGTACAATCCAAGGTGTGGAGGGATTAGACAGAGCAGCTGAATTCTCTGTTCAAGTTAGTTACTTGTCTCTAAAGATAGGAAAGGAATCTAGTGGGGAGAACCTTTTAAGTGGTTGTTTTAAGTGGTTGCTTTTGCAACCAAGTAGGGAATAAGCCAGGCCAACTAGAACAGCAACAACTGTTCTTCAGCCGTTTCCCAAGAAAAGAATAAGAAGACCATCCACCTCAAGTGTATGTGTGTACACAACATGGGGAACAAATACTAGGAACTGGAACTCTAGACCCAGTCAGAAAGTTATGGTATCATAGGAAGTACTGAAACATGATTGGACAGCTCATATGATTGGAGGATTATGGTGCATGGCTGTTTCGTAAAGACAGGCAGGAAAGTAGTGGAGGAGGAGTTGCACTTCGTTAAGGAGAACCTTGAACTTAGAGAAGTCAATACAGCAACTATGGAAACCCAATCAAATGCTTATGGGTCAAGAATAGAGGGGTCATCTCCAAGGGGGATCTTAGATTAGGCATCTGCCTAATAGAATAAAGGACCTAGTGAGTGATGGAAGTTTTTCTAGACCACTCCCCTGGAAGCATAAAACAAGTTCATTCTCTTTAAAGGGAAGGGAAACAGGTAGAGCAAGAGATGCCCTTGGCTTAACTGTGAGTTTCTGAGTCTGTTCAAAACCAAAAGAGAAGCACACCAGAGACTGAAAAGGAACAAACATCAGTTGAGAATCACAAGGGCATTGCCAGGGAATGCAGAGATGCAGTCAGAAAAGCAAAGATTTAGCTCAAATTGAAATTTGCAAGAGATGTCAGAAACCACAAGAAAGGGTTCTTTGGGTACCTAAACAACAGCAGAAACGGAAGGAAAATACTGGCCCACTGTTAAACAGGAGAGTTGAATTAGTCACCAACACCACTGAAGAGGCAGAGCTTCTCAACACTCCTTCACATCTGTGCTCAGCAGCACTGTTGGGTCCCAGATCTCGGGAACAAAAATCCAGGTTGATACAAACACAGTCCCACTGTCAGTGAAGGAAAAGTTTATGTGTGAGCTATTACAGGAGCTTGGGCCCTGCAAGTCTGTAGGTCCTGAAAATATCCAGGGGTGTTGGTGGAGCTTGATGAGGTCCTTTTGAGGCCACTCTCCATAATCTTTGAGAAGTTGTGGAAATGGGGAGACTGAAAGAAGGCTAATGTCACCCCATCTACAAGAAGGGCTTAAAGGAGGACCCAGGAAATTATAGGGTCATCAGTCTGGCTTCATTATCTGAGGAATCTAGAAAAGCCAGCACAGGTTCACCAAGGGCGAATTGTCCTTGACAACCTGATGGCCTTCCACTCAAAGTAACCTGCATGTTGGATGTGGGGCAAGCTGTGGACAGTGCCTACCTGTATTTCTCCAAGACTTTTCAGTATGGTTTTCCATAGCCTCCCAGAGAAGCTGATCCCTTATGGTCTGGACAAATGACCTGTGTGGTGGGGGCTAAGCTGGCTGACAGACAGTGCCAGAGTGGGTGGTAAATGGCTCCTTTACAAATTGCCACCCTGGCACAAGTGGGGTCCCCCAGAGACTCATGTTCAGACCAACACTGTTTATGTCTTCATCAGATCCAGATCACTTATGATCACTCAGGGATCAAGTGTACCCTGAGGAAGGTTGCCAATAATGACAAACTGAGCAAAGGTGAACACTTTGGAAGGGAGAATTCCCCTGCAGAAAGACCTGGATAGGCTGGAAGTGTGGGCTAGTAAGAACTTTATGGAAGTGCAACAAGGACACGGGTAAGGTCTTACACCTGGAAAAACATAATGAGAGACATCAGCCCAGGCTAGGACCACTTGACTGGAGAGCAGCTCTGTGGAAAGAGACCTGGAGGACCTGCTGAGCAACAAGCTTTTATAGTTTCAAAATCTTTCATGGAATTTTTTTTCTCTCCCTTACCAACATGGACGTTTGGGAACTGGAGCCCAACTGCCACTACCTGCTCCTAGAGCCAGCTAACTAAGGATGGCTGATAGCTCTGCATTCCAACTTGATGGCTGGGAAAATGGGCCAGTAAGGGGGGAGAGCGGTTTTTTCCAGGTTTTTTGACACCCTTCTCAGCTCTGACTGTGGTGTGGGAGCGAGCCACAGTCTGCTGGGCTGGTGGAAGCCCTTGGAGGAAGCTTTTTTGGCTTGGCCTACCCAACTCTGTGCACCCTGGTTTGTTCTTTGGAGGGAAAGGCAGCAGTCACTGCTACGTGGATTTACTGCAGTCTCTCAGAGGCCCGACACCATTTGCAGAAGAGTTAATAACCTTCCACCCCTGCAACATTTTGAGACAAAGGATGAGGTGAATGTCTACGCTGCCCATGGGAAAGTTTTCAGCACATCCCCTGTGACAACCATTTCTATGTGAGGTGTGTTTTTTTCAGAACCAGCATTTCTCCCTGCCCCTGCCTTTGCCTCAGCAGAGCTTGGGAGTGACTTTTGCAACCACTGCCTCCTAAGGTGCAGAATCGCCTCCTACTATCTGTAAATACAACTGAACCAAGGGGCAGAGGTAGGACTTGATCTGCTTGAAAGTTTTGGTTACAGTGTTGCTGTTTGTTCTGCTCTGGTTTTGGTTATATATATATTTAAAGTTAAGAACTGTTATCCTTTTCTATACATTTTCTGATTGAAGTCTCTTAATTTCAAAGGTTCTAGTGGTTTTTTGGAAGAGGCCCCTTTCCTAGTCCGGATCTTAGTTGTCTTAAACTGAGATACAAGCTCAATATGAGTAAGCACTGTGCTGCTGCAGCAAAGAAACCCAGCAAGATCTTGGAATGCATCAACAAAAGTATCACCAGCAGGGATAAAGAAATCATTATTCCACTCTTGTCAGAATTTTTCAAGCTACACCAGGAATACTGTTACCAGTTTTGATCCTCAGTGTACAACAAAAAGATATGGACAGGGCTGGAGAGGGTGGAGAGAAGTGCCATAAAGATGATCAAAGGATTAGGAAGCCTGATATATGAGAAGTCTTAGGGGAGACCTTATTACCATGTTCTTGTATTCAGAGGGTGGCTGCAAAGGTGGAGATTCTGTTTTTACAAAGAGTCACATGGAGAAGATGAGCGATTATGAGTTGAAGTTTTTCCTGTTCTGATTAGAGACTAGAGGAAAAATTTTCAGAACAATCAGCCATTGGAATAATCTCTACTGAGAAGTAGTAAATTCTCCAACATTGCACACTTCTAAGATTCATTTGGACAGGGTACAAGGCCATCTTGTTTAGTCTGTGCTTTTGTCAAAAAAGTTTTGAACAGGTGATCCTTGACATCTCTTCCAACCTGGTGTTCTGTGATTCAATGAAGTGTTTCCTAATGAATTATGTGAAATGAAATGGCAAAAAATACTGATTACAGTGATTGTCAGAATTGTATATAGTTTTACAATCAAGACCAAATTTTTTTCAGAAGAAGAAGTGAGAGTGATATGAGCTAAAGTTCCCCCAACTCAGTGACATGTTTCTGCATGAAGTCATATAGAATGTCAGGCAAAGTGTTCATTAGGATCATTATAATCCTTTGCAATGTGGGAAGAATGTAAACTTGTAAAATTGGCCAAGACCATTATACTTTTCAACCTGCCCAACTCAGCATGTGTTGATTTATTCAACTGTCATAACAGCACTTACTCATAGTAAGCCAGAAGCATCAGAGATTTTTGTACTTGCAGTATCACTTTAAAAATGCACAATGTATATAGGGGTATGAGGTCTGCAATGGTATGTATTGTAGGATTTCAGTTTATTTTGGTATCTGAAAAAACTGGATAAATGTCAGCAGTTATAATTTGTGTGACATCTGGTCTATATTTGGCCTGTGTGGTATTGTTGATGATTTTGCCTTTAATGGTTTTGTTCAATCTTGGTTCAAAAGTTAATAAACAAAGTAAAATAACTGAGAATTATTAAAGGAATAAACAGAAACATTAATCTACTTACATTCCAGTAAAAATGTGCTTGTGTTTACAAGTACATTGTTCAAAAAGATGAACTGTTTTCTTTTGGATCATTTATGAAATGTGTTTAAATAAATTAAGATAGTGTCTTTGTGAAATACAACTGTAAAATATGCACTATCTCCACTAAATAAAATGCTATAATCTACAGTATCATTATTGGACTACATTTCTGACTTCTACAAAGCTGACTAATTTATCATTTGTATACTCTTCTAGTTCTTGTCAGTGGCACTCAGCTTAGCTGCTTATGGGGCATAGACTGACAGCGGGAGGTGCTGTTTTGAGAAACATTCAGCATAAAGAGTTGTTTCTATGAAATATCATACACTTTTTTAAAAAATTCAGTGTAAAACCTAATATGAACTTTTAATATTTTATGGCCGGGCTGTAACACATGAGAGTGCAAGAACTGATAATAGTTAGGGATGACAATATGAATATTGCAGAAATTTTTTATTTGTTTTTTTCTTTGCTATTGTGTGGGAAAGAAATTAATTAAAACACTGAACTCTTGATCCAGTATTAGAATATACTTCTAGCTGCAAGTAAAAGGATTTATTTTGAGTTTGTTAGTGGTAGGGTTCTACAGAAGTCAGCAATACTGTTCACAGGAAATGAAAGAGATACAAGGCACTTCTAAGCAAATGCTTGTTATGGTGACTACTTTTGTGTTTTTAATTTAGAAATTACTTTTAAAATCATGCAGTATTTATTTTGAATAGCAATATTTTGATGAAGAAAACCAACAAAATAGGTTTGCTGTGTCTTGAAATATTAATTTTTTTCCATCTATTTGGCAAAGCATGGGCTTGAAACCCCAGGAACACCTGAACTGGAATTGTAACTGAATGTTTAACACTTGTAAATATTACATAATCTGTGTTATCATGCACCATTGAGTTTTATACTTCTGCTATAGACCAGAAGCCTAGTCCCAAACCTATGGGATATTTTAAGATATAGAAACATTCTGGAATTTAGAATTTGGCAGCTCAAGTACTCTCTAAGATTTTTCAGCATCTGTGTTTTCTGATTAGATGATAAAAGGAAATACCTTCTTTTGACTCTGTCTGGATACACTCTCAGGCTTACTCAAAGTCAAAGGTTTTGTCTGACTGTAAACATCAGGGTTTCTTTAATTTTAGATACATTTTAATATATTTTATTTATAATACAGGGTTTGAAAAATACAAAATTATTCCAGTTGAAAGCCTTCAGCCCCTGAGTTCTCACATTCAGAGTAGCTAATAACACTAGCTGTAATTCTCCCAAAGAATGTAATTTTCCTTTCTCTCTAAGAGACAGATAACATTTTCTCAGAAAGATCACCACTTCTCTATTCAGAATTATTCACAACATCTGTATCTCTCTAATACAACGTATTTTTCACTATAAAGCTGCTGCATGAATGTTATTTAGCAAAAAATGCAATTTCTTCTGCAACTCCATAGTTAAATTAAGTGTGTAAATTTTATTTCTGTACAGGTTAAGTCTAGCCTTCAGGCTCATTAACCCTAGAAAGACCATAGTTCAGAAATCCTGTGTATTTTGCAAGTATTTCAACATCTTATTTTTTGACCATTTTTTCTTTTTCTGTATAGACTTGATAAATTAAGTATGAAATGAAAATTTCTTTGCGGTAATTCTGCATTGGTTTGGAGACAAAGACTTATTGTTTCCATGAGAAACTCTATTTATGAATTGAGTTCTGAAATTACTGTATTTCTGAAATGATAATAGTATCTTTAAAAGTTGCTAAGTACAGATTGAATTTATGAATTATGATTAAAAGAGTAGGAAGTGTTCCAGCTTCATAGCATTTCCTGTTTTCGTATCTGCTGTTTGTTTTGTGGAGTTTTTTTTGGGGGGGATGGGTTTTGTTTATTTTTATTATTATTACTACTTAGTAATACTACTACGACTACCTTATCTGAAGAATAAACGTAAGTATTTTGAGTTTCATAACTTTCTCCATATTTGTGGTCTGTGGTTAATAACAAAATAATCCATTGATGAAAACTTAGCTATGGAGAGACTTTCTTTTGTCATACTTTTCTCATAGCATAATTCCTGTGATTTTATAAAAAGCCACAGAATTTTCATTATTGCTTAGGTTTAAAAAAAAATAAAAAAGGTAGAACAGGCTACTTTCTTTAGCTATGATCATGTAACTCTGAATGCATCAGAATTTCTTATGCCTGTTGGGTATTTGTCTTCCAGAATTCTTACAGTCCACTTTCCTTCTGAAAAGAATATAACAAAACATTGATGCTGGTAAGGGAAAAGTTATTGAGGCTACTAAGTTTATGCCAGAAGAAAAGTGTGGCATCTGCTTATTTTCTTCCCCAAATAAGAAAAATCATAGTTCTTTCATTGCAACATTGGGGAATTAAGGCATATGTTATCATCAGTTCTGTAAGAAAGAATTAATAAATCTGAATATAGGTTGCTTGGTTCTATGGCTCAGGTTAAACAGGATTATAGAGTTAGTGATAAAATGAAAGAGAGAACCTGGCTGAATTATCTGTCTTAATTGCCAGATGATTTTTCTTCTTCCTTTGCATGAACAACAAAACCCATTAAAGAAAATCTTTCTTTCCTTGGATTCCGTCTTTGCCAACAAAATGTATCAGTTGATATCTCTTTATTACTGGTTCTGGCACAGCAGGACCAATCTCACTACTAGATATATTGTAATCTGACTGCATTTCATAATTCCTCTTTTGCTGCTGCTGCTGTTGCCTTTTTCTTAGTCACATTTTCAAAGAATTTTTATAAAACATGAATTTTTATAAAACTCTCTCCCTCCTTTCTGGGGAGGGGTGGGGCAAGGGGACATGTAGACTTACATAAAAAGAAAGGTAACTAAGCGCAATCCACAGCGAGTCATCTTCAGTCCAGTCTTCTCTGTTTTGCCCACCGAAAGATTGCCAGGGATAGTCAAGAATCTGTGCCTGGATTCTACATGAGAATTTTATTTTTTTAGCTTGCGTGGATGCCAGACATCTATGTGTGCTTGTTTCATTCTCAGAGTGTTTGTCACAGACTAGAAAGGAAAAAGGTTGAAATAAATTAATTTTGTACCCCAAATGGGAATTGCTAGGTCAACTGTTTGGTTGATAGAACACCATGGATTTACAGTAGTTGTGGATTGTTTCATCAGAAGAGAGATTTGACAATGAGTTTGAATAAATGGTAACTGTACAACTAAGAATTCCTGTAATAGTGTTTTAAAACCAAAAGTCTTAACTGAGCACTGATTTAAGTATAATTTTTTTGACAGATTTCATCACATACTGAATCATATTTTACTGAAAATGTTTTGGTCTAAAAAGTTTGTCATCTCATCTTCTCTGTATAAAAAACCTTAGCTGGGTTGCTTCTCAGCATTTGCTATTAAAGAAGACTTTCTAAATAAAGGGGCTAGACACAATTCAGAAATAAAAAATGATTTTCCTTTCACATCTCTCAGTTGAGCATTTGCCATATGGGTTGCTCAGCATCACACTCTCAGCAGGTCTAATTTATGGTAAACACACAGTGAGTGAGCAGACAAAAAAAAGGCAATGAAAATATTAATATACCCCCCTCACTCCGATTTTTTTAAAACCAAACTGAACTTATTCAGGTTCAGTCCATATAGTTGTGGCATTTAGCTGAGTATGTATTTGCCAGTCCCATGGGACTTTGTGGAGGTTAAAATGCTGCAATTTTCTTGCCACAAGACTGATTTGCTGGAGCTTGCATGGCATCGTGTAAATTATACCTTCCTTGCGCCAGTCTGGCATGCTGCCTGCTGCCCCAGGGCTGTGCTTGCTCTATGAAGGGCAGTTGGTGAAAACATCACTGTGGTCTGGGGTGCTTTAGCTTTTCTCTAAGCCTCCACAGGAAGACCACCAGCTGAATAAATGTCTTCTTCTGGGTCACTGCTCGGATTTGGATGAGGCACATAAAGAGATATAAAATAAATAATGGTATGGATTTTTCTCAAGACTCACAACCATGGAAATTCACAGCATAAATATTTTGAAAATCTCCCATCTCTCACAAGTTCTTGGGGTTTACTCTTACTGTTGCTTTCTTTCTCTCTGTGGATTTTCTTCTTTCTCTAGGGACTTTGCTGCTGTAACTGTCTTTCAAGGACTTTTTAGAACTTGGTCAGTCTCACTTCTTGCATATATCAGCAACCCAAGTGAGCACTCTTTAGTCAGTGCTTCCGGCTCAAAGAGTGAATCTTTTTCACAGGGGGATCTGCATTGCTGTATTAAAAAATACCCTAAAATACCTGTTTTACAGTTAGGAGGAGGCGTATGTGATGAAAAGAAGCTCCATGGTGTAAACAGATGCATTGTACTGAATAACAGAAATTGCTACCATTATGCAATTGATACTGTAATTGCAAAAGGAAATGGCTGCAGAAGAAAATGCTTTTTAAAAGCAGTGATTTACATCCTGTTCTCTGCATTATGGTTATACAGTAGACCTTTGTAATGCATATACTCTCCGTTCTGTCTGAGTACTTTTCTGTACCCAGCAAGAAAGCTGTACATTGCCATTGCAGATCTGGATTCAACCAAGAAGAACTTGGCAGTACTGGTGAATGAGAGGCTTGACATGAGCTGGCAATGTATGTCTACAACCCAGAAAAGCAACCATGTCCTGGACTGTATCAAAAGCATTATGGCCAGCAGGTCAACTGATTTTCCCCTTCTGCTTTACTTGCCCTCTGCTCACTCTCTCAGTGGAATACTAATATGGACTTCTGGGGTCCCTAGCACAGGAAGGATGTTGACCTGATGGAATGGGTCCAGGGAAGGGCCACAAAGATGATTGGAGGGATGGAGCACCTCTCTTGTGAGGAAAGGCTGAGATACTTGGGTTTGTTCAGCCTGGAAAAGAGAAGGATGACCTGATTGAGGCCTTCCAGTATCTGAAGGATACAAGAATGATGGAGAGAGATTATTTACAAGGGCAGGTAGTGACAGGACAAGGGGTAATAGATTCAAACTGAGAGAGAGTACGTTTAGATTAGATATTAGGGAGAAAATCTTGACTATGAGAGTGAGACACTGGAACAGCTTGCCCAGTGAAGTTGTGCATGCTCTAACCCTAGAACTATTCAAGGCCAGGGTGGATGGAACTCTGAGCAACCTGGTCTAGTGGAAGGTGTCCCTGCCCATTGTGAGAGGGGTTGGAACTAGGTGATCTTTAAAGTCCCTTCCAACCCAGGCCATTCTATAATTCTGTGATAATTCAGAACTGTTCATGATTTGGATTTAGAAGTGCAGTAGTCCTGCATTGAATAAACATGATATAATTTCCTTCAGGCTATGTTTTTTCTAAGTCTTCAAGAGGAAATACTCAATTTACAACACCTGCAGGTATTTAATTCAAGTAAATATGAAAGTCTTTCTTTGGATCCTGTGAAATGGTTGTCCCAGCATGGTCAGTATAGACTGCCAGTTTGATCACAGGTTGCATATTTAACTTGTATATTAGTATTTGCAGTTATTATGTTTGATTTCCCATTATTCAATCTTTTTACCAGGGATTAATTGAAATGGCCAGGTTTGTCTGTGTCCTTGTTATTGGGTATTTTATAGTCCTCTAGCTTGCTGCATCTTGTCAATCTTCTTCACAAACTAGTCTGTAAATACTTGTGGATGAATAAATAGAAAATATTGGTTGTTTTATCATCTGGTACAAATTCTTCATATATATCATTAGCTTAATTGTTTACAGTGTTCCACTCAGTTACACATACACAGATCTTTGAGGTAATGGAGTTGTGTTTTGTAGTATAAACCAATATTTACTCAGAAGTCAAACCTCCATTTTACTGACTGTGGACTAGCAGTGTAACAGTAAAAGTCAAAGTAGGAATTTCAAGATGCTCAGATGGACAGAACCATGAAAGTAGTCATTTTACTAATTCTGATTTATGTGTTTCAATTTCTAGAAGTAACAGTGAGCTGAAGTCAGTTGCCATTAGTGGCTGGTTAGGACTCTGTGGTTTTTATCCTTTAGCAATTTTTAGCCAGAAAAAGGTTAATTTATTCTGTCAACTGGAAGTGGTTGGGAGATTAAAGTAAATTAAGTGAAGAGTGATCCTTTGTGTATTGTATACTCAGTAATCATGAACTTATATTCTGAACACATTTAAAGTGACTTTGAATTTGGCTCTGTTTTTGATCTATATTAAAGACTGAAAAAACAAGCATATGTTCAAATGGTCTTCCTCACCATCAGTGATGTACCTGTCCTTGATGTCACTACTCTTCACAAAATGTGATAATAATGTTACCTGTTAACATAAAAACAAAGTTTGGCTCTGCAGAAGCAGCTGGAAATGAATAACCTCAATATGCTTAAATCTCTTAGGAACACACAGTTTGGCATATACTGCTAAAAGTTCCTCATATTCAGGAATTCTTGTAAGTGAAATACATATTTTGTGTCTCAGCTGGTGTGCTTAAGGGAATATTCATTTCTCAGTGGTAACATGGAATTTGATTTTTAAAATGTTTTTTCTGTATTTAATGGATTGAAACACTTTAAAGAAAAAACTACATAAATTTCTGGTCCTAATCTAATTCAAAGGAGTTTTATGGCTCTGATTCCAGCCTTTTCTCATGTTTTATTTATTGGTAAATCAGAAGGTTATGTCTTGTCCAAGCTAGCAGGGAGCACAAACAGTCTCCTTCTGTGACATTCAGGAATATGATTGGTTGTGCACTGGTAAATGGATGTTTACTGGGTAGATACTGCAAGTGATTTGAAAAGGAATTGTCTGTTGCTTGGGAAGAGGGTCATAATAACAGCACTATGTGCTAGAACTTTTTATAGTTGAAAGTTACAAGGAAGGGATATATCAACCTCATAAGGTATGCTAGGTATTTCATGCCTGCAACTCCATTATACTTTAACATTTTCAAATGTTGTTATTATTTTGTAGTGCTCCATGCATAGAGTCAGAAATTTCTACCATATAAAAGTGTACTGTACATTTGTGTCTGTGTGTATGTATGTACATATGCACCACATATGTCTGAGACACATGAGCTGTCTACCTGCCATGTAATGTGAAAGTTTTGCTACATGGAAAATTAATTAGGCTCACTCTGTTTTATCTTTGTTACACTTTTTCTTTATTCTCATGAAATCTGGTACTTGATTCTGTGTGTGGTGGTGCATCTAGCTTTCTGACTCAGACACTGAGAAATAAATTTCTATCTTTCTGAATTTCGTAATTGTTCCAAGAAGGCACTTTGCTGAAGTTTCTTATTCCAAAGAAATGGAGAAAGGCCAGAGTCGCTGCTGACATACTGTTACCAGCCAGGACTACAATTCTCTCTTAATTTTGACCATATGCAAGCAGTAAAACTGATTCAGTTTTACTCAGTAGGAAAATCCTTTTCCGGAATAGGATATTCGATGTATGATTTTACTTAAACTTTGCTATCGACAATGCAGATTTCAGATACAGAAGAGGTGTTCCTGGTGAAAGTCAATTGAAAGAAAGGGATTAGGTGTAGAGTGAGTTAACGGATTCTAGGGGTAAGGTACAGTCCAGTAATTGCAACCAGATGAGTACCAATGCTTTTACAACAGAGACATAGTCTGAGACAGCATTTTGGATGGTACCTACAGTAAAGTATTTTAATTTTTCAGGCAAAGCAGAATGAAGATCAAGATGTAGAAATAACTGCATAATTCCACAGATCAAAAATCACATGCATATACAGAAGATCTCTCATATTAGGTGTTAGTAAATAGTGTTTCATAATTACAAACAGTAAAGTTGAAGCTCTTCACAGAAATATCAGTGATTTAGTTACTGTGGGCAAATGTTGATTTTAATAGAAAAGAGCTTGTTTTTGGTCAGAAGTTAGAAGCTGTTTCCCTGAAGAAAAAAATTGCCTTAGTTTCCCACTGTATACTACTGGTTTTCTTGGTAGTTTTAAATGAATTCCACTGGTAAAGCTTTAAAAAAGAGGACCTCTTGACCTCATCAAAAAGTTAGTTGTTTGGAATGTTGAATGCAATTATATTGACATATGGTGATAATGTGATAAAGCATAAGGGTTAAAGGTTGAAGGAACCATGGCTTGGCAATTAGCAATGTAAATGAAACATTCATTATCCAACATGCTGAGAAGTTGATGAACTGTACAATAAATCTGAGCCCAAGTCACTACTGAGATAACTCATTTCAGACATAACGGTATTTATTAGGATCCTAGACATTGTTTTGCATTCTCTGATGAAATATCTTGTTATAGAAACATTTTCAGCCTTAATTTATGTAAAGTAAATCACTATTAACAGTTCTCCAAATAATGTAGAATAAAAAAGGAGAAGCATGAAAAACATCATAACTCATTCTGTCTGAAAAGATGTTTGATTAGGTGTATTGGTACCTCTTCAGTGCATTGGTATTGGTATTACTCCAATGTAAATCATCTCCAGTGACCTACATTAACTTCTTTGAAGCAATTTTTTCTCATCGTATGAGAAATCATAATCTGACCTAGTAAGTAGACAGCCAATTATTCAATGTTGCAGATTCCATTTATGCATTAAATAGTTCTGGTGAGAACACAGGATATGGACTTATTTAAGAAACAATGCAGAATATGTTTACTCAGTATTTGTAAGGTCTGTGAAGATGAGGATTGTTAGGCGTTACTACAGCTAACTGTACTTTTGTCTTCTTAAAATAATGCTTAGTGCCAATAAAACAAAACAACTAAATTTATTAATTTGATAATAGCACTGATAGATTATCTTCCATTCATTAGACAGTTCTATGAACACTTAGGAGGAGTTTCTAATAAAAAAGTAAATATTGCATAATTTGTTCAGTAAAAAGAACTGAGAATTTAGCAGAAACCAAGAGACAAATATGTACTGTCTTTCTTGTCTGTGAGACAAAGGAAGTTTACATTCAAGTAATTGGTGAAAATGGTATTTATTTGGTTTGTATTAAAAAGTATTGAAAATGTTTCTTCCTTTTTAAAGGCTACTGGTTTATTGTGACCATTGCAGATGATACATTATGTTTTCTGCTCCAGCTTTGCATCCATTTGGCATTGTTAGAAATTTTGTGCTACATTTTATTTTACATATATTTCCTAATAAGGAATAGACAGATTTTTTACTATTGAGGCAAAACTTTTGAGTAGATATGTATGAATGGTATATAAACTCATGGGGGATATTATACAATATGCAATTTTCATGCTAGTTCTTTGAAATGTTATTCTTATGGATCATTATGAATCTTGACAGATCACATATTTATAAATTGGGAAAAAAGTATTTCTTTAATCTTTCTTTAATCTTCTCATCTATAAGTACATAATTCTCATTTCACTCATCAATGTCAGCAAGAAACACAGTATTTGTTCAGTAGTACAAGTAAGTATAATTCAGAAGAATAATTTAATAATATGTATTCTATACAGAAGAGACAGCATTCCTGTATATATATAGTATATATTTGCATACTGTTCTGTTCTACAGTGAAAGTACATGGAACATGCAAAGAAAATTCTAAAGTATTGGCTCCCTTCAACCTCCTCTTCATGTGTTGTACAGAAAACTATTCAGGGAGTGAGCTGATGTGGTATATGCACTCAAGTGCTGAGAATTAAGTAGTCTGTAAAATACCTTGTGTCTTCAGTTTCTTCGTGGAATCTCTCTAGTTTTATCATTCAACTGAAATTTCCTTGAGTCAGCATGGTACACAGGGTGAAGAATGCAAGATATGTTTGAGATCCTATGGGAAGCAAGTAACATTGCTGAGAATTAAGTACTCTAAGTTCTTTATATAGCAATTTAAACTATAAAAGTCTTCTAAATTTTTTTTTAATAATTGAGATTTCCCAAAAATAGGTTGCAAAACAGTTGTTGTTGCAGGCACTACTTTGTTAATGCTGTGACTGTGTCAGAGCATGACTGTACTTTAAAACCTAGATGGTGGGAATTTAACACTGGGTGAAGCACATCAACCAGAATACTTGTGATAAAGACAGCACATGCTGTGTTTAACACAGCTCTAGCAGAACTGAGAATGTAGCTGCTAATTTCTTGCACATTTGTGAGGAACATAGTTAAAGTATTTAATAACTCCTAAGGTGTATTTACACAAAGATTCTCTAGCTCCCTTTGAATTTCTTTGAATGTCTGCATAACTTCTGTGACTGTTGCTGTGCTTTCCCATAACAGTGGTATCAGGTGAATTTGAGGCATTAAACTCTAAAGTTTATAACTGCTCATCCTTTACCCAGACTTTTAAAATTCAAAATTACTTCAAAGAAGTTAGTGTTCTGTTCCTTATCTTTCCTTTTAGAATATTGTAACATCTGTAATCTAAATAAACTTGCTGGCCCACAGCTTATTTCTACTATTTGAATAAACAGTGTTCTGAATTTCAGTATTTGTAAAGTCTTAATTTTCTGACTAGTTACTGTTTGGCAGTACTGAATCAACTTGTATTGAAATGCATAAGCAGTAGTATATATGTGTGTTTGTATACAAATATAGTATTTGACTATATATGTGCAGACACTTGAAATGTGACATTTCAGTACATATACAGATTACATACAGTATATATAAAATATTCAGTACCTATATAGTAAAATATATATATACACACATTAGATTTGTTAAACAATTTTATTTCCACAAGCAGCTCTTCCAGTAAACAAAAGTTGAAACCTCAAGTCTGAATATTGCCTTTACTAACTTTTAGGTGGTTTCTTTAAACTGTGCTTTCAGTTTTTCACTTTGAAAAGCTATTAGAATTTTAAAATAAAGCTCCATGGAGAGAACTGGTTACGTTTCGCCTCCCATAGAAGCCTTATTTTAAATTTCTTAAGTGTTCTTTTATGTTTTTAGCTGAAATTGTAATTTCCTTTTGGCCTTTGATGGAAAATCCACCAATCGTTGTGGTGTCATGACAACCCAAGACAAGTAAGACAGAGGATTCTGTAGTCTTTACTAACTTTCTAAAGCAGAGACCACTTATAATAATTTGTCTGAGTATGTCTAACTTACTGCGAAGTGCTTGAACAAACCTTCTAGGAAAATCATAGATGAGACAAAGGGAAAATAAGGCATTGGGAAACTTCTGGAACACTAATATGAAGGTATCTACACATACACTGTGCACTTTTCAGACAAGTTAAGGCAGCATGTGCTTTTACGGCATCAAACAAAATTAAAAAATACTGTGACATGCTGATAAGTTCTTGAAGCTCAAATCTGAGCAGTTTTTCATAGTATGGTATTGAAAGGACTAAAAAGAGAAGAGCTCCATGTAAAGCTCCATGAATGTCAGGACATTCCAAGAAAAAAATATATTGTTCTTTTAGTAATATTCTTGATTATTTGAGACATGTAAATGCTTATCACACTGCAGAGATTAGCAAGCACAGAGGTAGAATCCGAATCTACAGAGCTTGGTTGTAGTTAACATTTACTATTAGCTAATTATCCAGGAGAATAGTTGAAGTATTCAGTGAAGGGTGCCTGTTTGTAAGATTGCTACTCACAAACGGCTACTCACTTAACAGCTTGTTTTTCTGTATCCTGCTTACTGCCTAACAACTCCACTCTTCCTGTATGCTAGAAATTACAGTCCTGCTGAGAATTTTAGTGGTAGCCTTCTATTGTGGAAAACTGGAGCCATCTGCTGTCTAAAGAGGGCTTTGTTTAAGATGAAGTGTGTGATTTTTCTGTCTTGTCCTCTATCCTCAAAAGTTCTCTTGTGTCTGTTGTTAGTAGGGTATTTACTGACAACATGGAAGTGAAATTCTTTAGGTCTAGATGTTTCTGGAAAACAACTCTATCCATTAGTACATATACTAAAAAGTTAAAATTTAATTTATATCTATATTTAAAATTTGGATTACATATGTAGCTTAAGAATCAGAAAAAGAGCTGGACAAACAGCAATGTACAAGTGTGCAACATCTGAAAAACTCATTCAATTAAATAAACAGTTTCTCTGCTCAGTTTGGAGTTAGCTTCCATTAATAGTTATCTTCTCAATTAAAAAAAAAAAAAATCTCATTTCATACAGTTCAACTCTGACCATGAATCGATGGAAAAAGCCTGCTAGGGTCATGATTTCCTATTTTTTTTCCTGATTTCTTATCTAATAGGTATCAAAACTATTTAACTATACATTAAAAAACCAAATCAAACAAAAACCAGACAAATTCAAAATCATAACAAAAAAAACTAAAACAAGCAAACAAACCATACAAAACACCACCAATCTCCCTCCTCACTCCCCTCCCAAACCTGGATTTTTTTTTTTTATTTTGGTTTGGGGTTTTGTTTTGTTTTGTTTTGTTGTTTCTGTGTCTGGTAAGTCTTCCCGATCAGATCAAACTTTGTAAGCCTGTCAAGATCTTTTTGCTTTATTGCCTCTCCACCACTTCTGCAGGCCACATTGTGCCATTGTCTGCTGGCCAGTTGCCACAGTTACGTGCTATATTTTAAAGTCTTAAACAGGTATAGCTACATGGAACTAAAAAAATAGTACATCAGTTTGAGACATAAAATAGGCTGTAATCCAGGTAGTTGTTTCTTAGTTGCAATGAGCTGTTCAAGAGTGGGAAGAGAGAAGAAACATAGAAAAAAAACATTTATTTGCTGCAAGAGTCACAAGATACACACTAATTAGTTTAGGTTCTAAAGTTCCCCATCATTTTTATTGCTGTGATAGTTGCTCATGTGTTCCGCACATATACACTCGTACTCAATGTGAATAAGACAGCATTTACATGTAGGTTGATCCAAATGATTATAAATGAATTGAGGGATGTCTCCTGGGATTGGACATAAAGGTCTTGTAAACTGAAAATTTTATAAACAAACAGCTGTTGGGAAAATACCATTATGTTGTAATAGCTGCTATTAAAATCCATTAGCAATCTTGATGGCCTGTTTGAATTTGATGCATCATTTGCTCTGACAGCACTTCTAAAGAATTTTGTAAAATATATGTAGATTATAAAAGACAGTAGTAATAGACTAGGAGATTAACACTGAATATGCATTTTACTTCCATGTGCCAGTCAAGCTTTGAAGAATGCTGTGTATCCTCCAGTTTAAATGTCAGCAGACAAACAGGAAGACATTAACCTGAACAGATGCAAAGCTTTTTCCATCACTGTGGGTGAAATACACAGCTCTGCAGAGATGAAGTATTTCCAGGTTAAAAACCATATTTCAGGCAACAAAATAAATCTCCAGTGTTTTCTAAGAATTTGTGTGCTCTCCTAATTGATGCCAAACTGTCATTCTCCTGCTCACAGATCCATATAGCGCAGTGGATACCAGCTGCCATAGGGTAGGTATGGCCTGTAGATCATGCTGCTACTAAAATTAGTCAGACTTCTAATGAGATTTTGAAAAATCTGTATGCCAAGACCTATTTGAAAACTCTCCTTTTGAGAACAGTTCAAATGTCAGCGATACAGCTGAACTGTCCCTTCAGAAACAGGTATGGGAACACATGGAGAGACGTGTCTGTGTCTGTAGACAGCGACAGGGATGTGCTAAGCTTGTTCGTGGATGCTGCAAGGGCACCATCTGGTGGGTGAACACTGAAGATTAAAGCTTGGTAGAGTGATCAGATTTAAGCATCTTATATTCAAGGCTTTTTTGTAATGTTCATATGCTGATGACAAAATGCTTGTTATTGTACAGACTTAGTTTCCTATTTCTTCCTGTATGTTGTGTTTTTCAATGTTTTATTCAATTAGTCAATGAACTTTACAAAGCAGAGAATTCTTTGTAAGTATTATTTTGGTATAAACTCCTGTCCATCGTATAGATACCCTCCTTTCTCCCCTCTCCTTTTATACTCAGTTTTTTTGTTATATCTTATTTCTCACTGATATCAGTAAACAGTAATTTGCTAAAAGGTCTGGCAAAGGCTGCCATGTCTTGTACTGTTTCCTCTCATCACTCCTCCAGATTCTCTTGGAGGTTAAGTGGTGAAGGTAAAGCACAACTTCCATATAGAATATTGTTCTCCTGAAGTGTGCAGCAGAGATATGGTCAGTTCCCCTTGTAAGAGAGAGGAATAGAAGAGTTTGTGGTTTAGTGTAAAGAGAGGTAAGTCAGTGCCTTTATGTTCTTGTAGCTCTGGACCATTGTGTCTCATTATCTTTTGCAATTTGAATGTTAAAAGTTTTCTCTTTCTTAAGGATTATGATACAAGTAACTCCATCAAAGGAGCTGCAGATCTGTGATACTGCTGTTTATTCTGGTGCCTTAACAGTGCTGCAAGGGGCTAAAACTAGATTAAATTAGTAGATACACTTTTTAATGTGCATGTTAATATGTATTCCACTATATGCATCTCTCTCGCATTCAGCAGTAGATGGTCATATAATGCATGATACCAGAGGTAAGGCTCGTCTCATTCCATGTGGATTTTTAAAGTGCTTTCAAAGAAGACTGGGTGGTATTTGGAGCCCAGCTTTCTCATTTACATGTTAATGTTTTTAACAATATCTTCAGAAAATAAATGAGGCCCTGAATTAAAAGACATCAATTTCACAGAGGTTGAAGTGAGAGAATTCTAAAAATGAGCCAGCAGGATAGAAAGCCTTAACTACAGAACTAATTAATAAGGTTTACTTTTTACTTTTATTAATTACTTCAGTTACATGAATTTAGTAAGATTTGAATACATTTTAAGTATGTTTTACCTGAGATCTATTAGCCGTTTAACAACCCTATCTTTCCTTAATTTGCTTCAATGTTCAGACAACACAAACTCAACCTGATAAAAAATTGTTCGCAAAACCTTAGTTTTGTAACCTCATATTATCAACAGGCACCAATGAAGACATTTTGTAGCAGTACAGAATTTAGTAAATAAGCTGCTTGCTTTGTTGGATAGAATTTTGCTTTGACATTGCTGAGAAGTACTTATTTCTTTCCCTAGTGTGTTAGAAAGGTACTTCACTCACAATGAATGACTGCATTCATGAAGCAGTGTAGAAGAATGGCAGAGTGTAGGCGTGGCTCAAGATTCAGGTACCTGGAAGAAAGCTGTACTCGTGTGAGGAGACTCAGTTTTGCTAACTGAAGTCACTAGTGCATGCCATAGAATTGATTGTCAGCAGCTGATAAAGCCCATTTTAAACTTGTATTACACTGCAGGGATGGTACTGACCTAACACAATCAGCACCAACAGAAGTTTTTGGAAACTAATTGGCCTATCTGCTGAACATATTGAAAACAATGATTTTCTGTGCCACTCTTCTTGTAATGTTAAATCTTAAAGCACATTTTTGTTTACTGGTCCCAACAAAATCACTGCATTGTTGTGCTTTAGCAAAACAAACAAACAAACCAAACAAACCAAACAAACAAAACCCATACAAAATCAAAACAAAACACACAAAGAAAACCCCAAACACTTTTTTTCTTCACGTACTTGTAGTTATAATTTCTTTTAAACATTGAAGCTTTTATGTAAGTGTCAAGTAAAACTAGAATAATATTAAACACTTACATTCTTTTGGGTTGTGGTTGTTTAACAGCCTTTACATGCCAGTATCATCAGAGCAATGGTCCTGTGCCTCAGAGTGGTTAACTGATTGGTTTTAGGGTACCTTGCTTTGCATCTCATTTGTCACTTTTATTTGCCTAGTGGGAGGGCAGAGTGCAACTTTCTGAAGGATACAGCCTGAAGAAAGCATGTATTCTGGAGAACTCAGTCCTGTAGATCCAAAATCCGCTTTACATACAGTTTGTATTTGGTTCTCAGAAACTTGAACCATCTCAGTGGTAGAAGCTGCTCTCTTAGCTACTCTAAATGTAAAGCAGAGACAAGGGTGCCACAGCTGATTTCGGCCCACTGTAACCAAGTGCAGGTCCTCTGACAGGCATCCACAAAGAACTTTGTATTATCCTGATTTTGCTTGTGTTGCTAATGATTCCTATTCTGTCTTTGGGGAGAGCTGACTGTTTAACAAACGACTTGCTAAAGGCATTTTGCTTGCATAACTGTAAGTGCTTATTAGAAGAATCCATAGGAAAAAAAATGAATTACAAGAAACTGAATTCCTAATCTTGCTTGTAAAAAGACTGGGAATTTTTGATGGCAAAGTACAGCATTTGACCATCTCTGTCCAATTCCTAGTTCAGAAACAGCCAGTGCAGGTGAGACTAAAGTCAGTTCCATTGGTAATACATTGATCCTTTTCTGTTCGTGTGTCCTGGAGGAAGATGTTTAGCTTCCCCAGCAGAAAGATGAACTGAATGAATGGAAAAGTAATTCTCTTTCATCTCCAGTTTATTCCAGATGACAATTACTCCATATTGATAAGTCATCATGGGTGGTTAAGCGAAGTGCCAGCGATTTAGTACACAGTGCAAAACTGACTTATCTTTTACTTCCAGAAGGGCCTTTTGTGAAACTTGACTGCCTAATGAATAGTTTGAGTATTTTATGTGTACTGGAACTGATTGGGAGAATACTTGCATGTACATTACTGACATGTGCCAAGTTCTCTGACCTCTGTGAGAGGATTTCTGGTTTGCGTTATTCTGAATTGGCCTATTCGTTCAGGCTTACAGAATGAATATCTAAAGGTAATAATTACTATTTGTATTTTTCAATAGGCAGAAACCCCATTTAGAGTGGGGTATTTCAAACCCATGGATCTGTGATGCAGAGAGAGAACATGTATTGTGAACCAAAGGGTGAAAGTATAACAAAGATTGAGGTAGAATCAAAGAGCTTTTTGGCTCAATGGGAAACTGTGTCTGAATTAGAGATGTGGGGTAATAGAAAAAAACTAGCTAAAGATAAATTCTTAGAGTGACATCAGTGGTTCTTGCAGAGAATTTAATTGGAATAGGAAGAAGAATGAGAAATTGGTAAGAGAGTTCATGTCAGGTAATAGGAAAAATAAAAAAGAAAGTAAGTCAGAAATATACAGCATTAGAGGAAGAAAACTTGCATGCGAATATAGTATTTTGAAATCAAGAAACTGAATGGAAGAAGTAAAGTTTTTGAGAAAAATTGAAAGACTGAGAGGAATCAAACAGTCCCTTTTGAAAAGCAGAAGATGTAGCTAGATCAAACAGAAGGCTTCACCAGTTATTAAAATTTGATGACAAAATCCAAAACTGACATATTAACAACTTAGATTATATTAAAAGTGATAGATCTGAATCCTACACAAACGGTTCATTTGATTTATTATCAGTTGATAATTTCCAAAGCAAAATATTTTATTTACTATCAATTATCTTCGAACATCATTTCTCCATCTATATTGTATGGAGTGAAATAACTTTAACAATTAAATAACTGGTTTATTCTTGAAGAGAGATTGCGAATTGCCTGCATAAATTATCAAAGTAAATGTGGCAACAAGGAAAAAAAAAGGTAAAAAATAATGAAAGAAAAAATTTAAAATAGGCATTTAACTTTTAAACAACTTAGAGAATTTAAGGATTTATAAGTTGCTAACAATTTCGGTAACTGAACCAGCAAACAGAAACTGTATTCCTCAGCAGATTTCATTGTTTTTTTTGTTTTTTTTTTTTTTTTTTTTTTTTTTTTTTTTTTTTTTTTTTTTAATTGATGAACTAAAAATTTTACACTAAATACCATTCTCATATAGAAGCAATTAATGCTGAGAGATGTCACCCTGCAAAATATTTTCAAGATTTTTTTCTCCTTTTGACTGCTTTACTTGCAAGTTTTGGACTTCCATCAAGAAGATTTTTTTCTGTTTCTACAGTCTCTACTAGTGTTAAAAGTTGGTATTTTGTTATTAAGTACAAGTCACATTGAATGATTTGGGTAGAATTCCACACTGGAGGAGGAACTGTGGGTTTCCTTCTACCTTCTATACAGAAGTGAGCTTTCCTTCTCAGTAGTAATGTCAAGGAACAGGGTTGTTTGCAGAGACAGTGGTTTCAGTGGAACTCTGCTAGGCCATATTCCAACAACATTAAGTGGAAACATTTGCTGACTCTTATCTTTGGATTGCAATGGGAAGTCTGGCAGCATTTTTTTTCTCTTCTTTACCAACAGGGCTGGCTTCCATTGTATCAGAAAATAAGGAAAAAACTCCAAACAGTACCCACTCAAAAAAAAGACCTCAAGACTAATGTAGCTATATTAATTCTAAATATGCCTTTGACTGGTGATTTATTATTAACTGGAGTGAAAATAATTTTCAAAGATTAGGAGCAAGTTATTTCCTGTTATGGGCACAGAAGATATGTGTGATACATATCATATAAAAAGTATGAATGTATACATAGTTTTTCAGACTGTCTGACTGTAATGGTATCTATTTAGTATATTGCTAGCTTCTTGCTATTGAGAATGTTTTTAGTAGTACATCCAAATGCACTACAAATGTCTCCAAAATAAAGTAGGAGAGAAAGCACTCTTTCATTCCTCTATAGTGGCAGCAACTAAAGGGATACAACACTTTTTCCCAGACAAAACTTCCTGTTCAGGGCTAAGTGGCAATAGTATAGTGTCATTGTTTTGACAAAGCAAGCCTCCGTTTCCAATTTAAACTGCAACCATTGAAAGTGCACATAAGAATAGCCTGCCATCCTGCCTTGGCATTTTGTTTTTTCTTTGATTTTATCTTCATGAAGAATTAACATTTTGGTACAACATTTATTCATGGATTTGCAGTGGTTAAATCAATAGTTAATGAGGTTCGTCGTATAATTTGAGCTTGTAGTTTGTTTATGCTAGACCAACTTTATCCATACCCCAAACAAATTATCTCTTATAATCACCAGCCTGAAGATAAATCTCTAAATGTTTTTCTGATGATAGTGCTGTGGTTGGCAGGTGTTAGAAGTGCCTCCCAGGGACAAAGATTGAAGATGGGCTTGTTCTCACAAATCCTTCAGGCGAGGTTGTGTAGCTTTCTATCCTGTCATCTGCAGAGGAGCTTTGTATGGTGCCCTGCTAATGAAATTTAATAGGCAAAGGTCATATATCTTTATGAAGAAAAATGCATAGCTGGTGAGTGATAAATGTGCTTCATGGGGTTCAATGGACGATGCTTAGTGATAAAATCCATGTTTAAACAGTGTTTCAAGTGGCTTGGCATATCTTTTTTTCTGCCTTAACTGGTTTTTTAATAACAATTCTCATTACTAGTGATGAGAATAGATAAATAGCAAAATAGTAGAATATGCATACAAAGTTTTCTATGTAATTAAAGAAATAGGTGGGGACTCAGAGTAATTAGTTTTCAGTATTCATAGCATAATGAGTAAGATGGTTTACATAATTGTACACAGCCGGATTGTATTTAAATTTGAAAGCCCTATTGACTAGCAGTAGAAGCATATTAGCTAGCCTGAAGATGTGAAGATTTAGGTAGATTCTAGTATCAGCTATAAATCAAAAATGTCTTTGTCAAATCCAAAACATATTAAAAAAGGGTGGAAATAGAAACAAAACATGCCGGTGTAAAATTGCAGATAGAACTTCTAAAGAATGCAAGGCAGTGCCCTGAAGAAATTTCTAATCTGAAGATAGAAGGAATGAAATAAACAAGATATTGTTGAATCACTGCTGTTTTTTAAGAAGTTACCAGTTCATTTGCTATAGTTATACTGCTGAGCAAAGAGACAGTTCAATAAATCAACTCAGGCTTGATGGATTTTGCAAACCATTGCAATGAGTGCGTGGAAGAGGAAAGAAATCTCTTAGTATTCCCTCTTTGACAAAAGGATATGCAAAGAGCCTGAATGGATGAATGGTTGATTAATTTTACCAGAAATTTTCTTGACAGCCAGAAATGTGCTTTTGCATTATCATGTTTGCATGGGGATTATTTGGTAAGGTATGAATTATTACATATAACCTTACACCTGAGACTTAGCTGGATAAAAAGAGACAGCTCCTGGTCAGTATATATATCTGGTTGTGATGTTTCGTATGTTTTAATTCATTAGTCTGGCAAGTCAGCCTTTTCATTATTACCACTTGCTAATCAGTCAACAGTGAAATCAAATATTGTATGTGACTAAATGAACCTTGTAAATAAAGTTGTAGGTTGTGTCTTTGTCAATATTTTTAATTGGCTTACAAGCTTTGGAAAAATCAGATGGAAGTTCTTAACCTCAAATCAGAAAGCATAGTGATATAAAAGAATAAAAAAGTGTATCATAGGCTTTGTCCACATGGCCTATTGATTAATAAGAAATACTGCTTCTTTTTCTTCTGTAAGTCTCTAGTCTATAGTTGCTCCTAGTGCATTAGGTTGTGTATGCTTCACTGTATTTTAGTATGAAGATATTTCCTTTTAGCTTTACACACATTTTGTGCATATTTTCTATAGTTGATATTTGTTCAATATAGTGTATAAGGAAGTCCTTTACTTTTGGGTGTTGGATACCTATGGTTTCAAAATAAGAGACTTTCCTCTGCATGCAGTTTCTCAAAAAAATATGTACATACTTATTTCAACCTTTAAAATTATCTGGAGGGAGTACATTTCAACATAGTGCAAGTACATTTCCTTGTATTTCCCTACTTGGAGCAAAAGCCAAACTGTTAAAGTTGCAAGTTTGCTAGTTTGTTCCTTTAATTATTTTACAGAGGCAGAGTTTGAAAGACACATTTGGAAAAGAGATGGCATTTAAACTTCTAAATTTGAAAATCATACCTATATGTTTTGCTTTATTTTGCATTTTTACCAACTCAAAACTACTTAGCCTTCAACTGCCAAAAATGCTCAAAAGCGGCAATATTCTCTTTATCAGTCATGGGAGTTTTATTACAGAAAACATCCACTAACAATGAGACAAATTACAACCACTTTGAATTTCTTCCCTTAAAGATGGAAATAAATAAGCACTTTGATGTTTGTATCACTAGACTAGATGATGTACATCCATTCTTTGATTCCTCTGCTGCTGCAAAACATTTTCTTCTAGATTTTGAGGTCACAGACTCTAATATTACGTCATTTCAGTGCGCATGAAACAGTATACAGACCATTGCCTGTGTTACTGCCTTTAGCCTATGCCCTTAATATTTATCTTGTGCAATAGTAGCAGTGCCTTAACAGGGCTTCATCACCAGCCCTTCTGATCTGTTACATTCTTTGGGTACTTGTGGACAGACCCCACTAACAGCAGGAAGCATTTTTGACTGGTTTATTTCAGACAGTTAGTTGTACACCTCAGCACTCTGGAGAGTCTGCCATGCTTGTGGCTAAGAATTTTTGTTCCTTCAGGTGGGTGGCAGTGATGGAAGCTGAGGGCAGGTATTCCAACTGGAGGAAGAATATTCTAAGCCAAATGGGCCATTATGACATCCTTACATTACATAGTTACATACACAGCAACTAAATTCACAGCCATCTCAGCTAGCTCTGTAAATGGGGAATAATGGATCTGAAGTTTGGCAGTTTAGCTGAACAATACTTTTATATCTAAAGTTTTATGAGTGAATTGGGACTTGCCAGTCTTTCCTGGAAACCATGTGCTGTGCTAAATACACATAATATGGACATCTTTATAAGTTCCAGTTAAACACATGTTAAAATGGATAAGCCTGAATTTGAATACACAGAATTAGTACTTCTCTCAAATGCGAAGGAAACCTTTGAATTCATTAAGAGCAGATAGTGGTTAAGGCACTGTGACAAAATGTACCAGTGCTGTACAAAAGGCAGTTTACAGTCTGAGCCTGACTAAACACACATTCATTGAACAAAGCATGATATTTTATTTTTTTTTAATTAAAAGGAATCATTCTTTCTGCCTTTTTTAAAAACATTACTCTGAATTTAATGACAATAATACACTAAAAACACAGCTAGTAATAAGCTGTGTGAGCTCAGATCTAAATAGGCATTCATTGCATTATTCCATATGCAGTGATTCACAATGCTATAGTATTTCCTGTTCAAAATTCTTTCCAAGTGAACTTTAAGATGCCTAAAGTTAAACATAAGGTGTGACTGAGGTTGTTACAGAGAAAGATAGCAAAGCTAATAAATGCCAATTTGCCTGCTCTTTTTTTAGGATGCAATACATATTTCTTTTTGGAAGCTTTAGACATAAATAAATCAGAATTAGCTGCTGTTTTCAGAAGACTGACAAATATCAGTGTAGAAGAGCTGCTATTTTGTATGTAAAAGTGCACAACAGAAAAATTCAGTCTTTCCTTACACAAAAGACAGTGAAATTTTGTAGATAATTTTCAGCAGTAGTGTTGATAGGGAAAAAAAAAAAAAAAGAGGTAAACCGACAAATATACTTGTTTGTGTTCCTGAACTCTCATAAACAGCATACTGTTTTCTTTTAATTTCTAGTGGCCTTACCTGAAAACTTTTTATTAAAAAAAATGAGTATTTTTCTGCCTTTTTTTTGTTGTTTTAAAGGGGGTGGGGGGAGCCTCTAGTAATTAGCTGGATTTACAACAAATGGCACACAGACTGTTAGCTCTGCATGTGTGCTATAACGTTGGTGTTTACCCTATTATATTGCAATTTAAGTATGTCATAAAGTTTTATCAGTGATCATATAGAAATAAACTGGAATGCAGAAGTACCGACCATGAAATATTAAGAGAATGCAGTGTGAAGCAATATGTATTGACTTCTGTATTGTGATAATTGCACCAGTTGTGAAAATTATAATGGGATACAATATTCCTCATTTATATTTTGTGACGGATGGGTATTTTTAGCAAATGAGTTGTCAGCAGAAAGGCTTCATTAGACCCATCAGGGTATCTGCCCATGAATAACGAATCCCAAACTGTACTGACAGTTTCCTTGAGCCAAAATGATGGAGCACCTCTGACAAAAGCCATATTGTGCTCTCCATGTGAGGAGTGTGAAGAACAAAAGCGGCAGTTTGTTCTTAATTTGGTCAGGTTAATATTGACACAGTTAGCTTAGAAGAGTCAGAAGTGTGTGTAATGTACACTTGGCAGTGATCACTTGGGTAATTGGTTGTTGGCTTCATGAATCAGAAAGTATTGCAAGTGACAGAATTTACAGACTCTCTTTGGATATTTCTTGCTTGTTTTAAAGAATCATCCAAGTTTATAGTCATGTTAACTATTCAGTTTTGAAAAAGAGATTCCAGTAAGAACATCAAGTTTCAGAGAAAGAAGTTTCACAATATACAACCTACATAAAATGGTATTTCTGAGCAAAAATACATAATAACTGAACAGGTCACATTCAAATATCCTTCAAAAGTCTGTGAATTTCTTTAACTTTCTCATTCTGTTTACCTAAATGATAAGAAAAATATTTGTAAATTTCAGAATGTTCATCATGTTGTTAGATCACAGCATATGCTATCTGTATGCATTAGAAAAGGAAAAAGCACATTTTTATTATATGTTATGAGACTAAATTTCTCCTGTTGTCATATTACTATTAACTACAAAATAAATTTAGTGTTAGATTCCATTTATTTCAAGTACATACATTTCAGGTATAATTACAATCTGTGGTTTTGTGTTAGATTGCTTATGACAACTGATAATATTTACATATGCTGTTTATTTGCTGTTATTTTGCAAATATTGGTTAATGCTCAAGCCAGCACATAATGTGCTAATAAAGTAAAGAAAAATAATATAAGAATGATTAGTTGACTGACCTTTGTCATCATTTGGCTGTGTCAGTGTATTTCCTACAGTAATTCATCAACTGCTTATTTTACAAGTGGGAATGTAGCAACTTAACAGTTGAAGTTATTTGCAATTTTTCACTTCTGAACGATATGTTTTATTTTCTGTAAGCATTTATAATACATGAAATGTTCTGGTTTTTACTTAAGTTAGGAAATCTGTGCAAGAATCTTTACGTTTACAAGTCTTTCAATATGTAGTCTTTGGCAGTTTATACGGCTTTCTTGTTTGCAGCTGTATTTATTTGAATGTTTGAATGCTTGTGAAGGGATGATCGGAATTGAGTGGTTGATACTAGTTTAAAAGAGTAAACTTTAGGGATATTTGGGAGGAGGGATGGAATTAAACTAAGTCTTAAAATAAATTATTACCTAAATTAATAATGTTTACTAACAATAATATAATTACCTTTGTTTATTTTTAAATTATTTAGTGATTTTAAGTTTTGATTAATAGCCCAGTCAACCAAAAAATTGATGTAGGTTCATGATAAGACATAATCAGATCTGGCTTTTATTCACTAGCTTAGTCAACAGCAATTTACAGCAAATTTACTATTTGATCTAGTCTTTTAACAAGGTCTGTGTGCCTCGTGCTTCATTTCTGGATGTGCTTAATGAAGTAAAAATTTATGAGAAACATTTATTGTTGCTTATTAAAATTATTTTTTTGCAGGGAAATTGAGTAACTTCCATTATAATATATTATTTGAATAGTAATTATTACTTAGTGATAGTAATGTGAAAAGTTTGTATGTTATTTCTCATGTCAGAGAATGAGAAACATTTGCTGGATAGTGACTTTTTTGTCAGGTTTTCTTATTGACAGGCTATGGAGATAAGTCAAGTAATGGGATGTGATCAGCATCTTTTTGCTTGTCTTAGACTATGTTTTGATGTTCCTTAATCATTTCCTCAGTAGTATAATCGATTGTATGTCAACGTAAAGCATCTCTTGCCCTCTTGCGCTTGTAAACCCTCAAATAATCCATGTTTCCTGTAAATATGTTTTCTTTCAAATGTGATGTGTGGTTGGTGCTGGCACACCTATACCCATTCCTGTGCTGCTCTGAGCAGTCTCTCATCAGCTGATAGTGTTTTGCACCAGGCAGCCGAACCCAGTAAGGAAAGTCTCTGTGAAGTATCTTTTAAACCTCTGTTTATTAGTGCTAACATTAACATGGCTAATTTTACATCTCTCAAAGTTGTGGGAACCCTGAGAGCTGTATCATTGAATAAACCTCCAATACATGCATCAGCATGCTGAAGACACCCTGGTCATAGAAGAGATTTCCACCTTTTTTATCATTTTAGCTATGATAAGATTTTCTTACAAGGAAACAACTCCATTCCTAATTTCTACTGTCAAATAGAAAGAATGTTAATATGAGAACTTCTTACTGTACTTTTAGATAAAGGCAAGGACTCACAGGTGAAGTAATTGCTAGTACCAAGTTGATGCTGTCTGCAGGCTTCTCCGGTACAGTCACCTGGCCAGGTTTATTTTGCACCAAAGGAATTTATGTAGAACAACATAGTCCAAAGGCCAAGCACAGAGAGAAAAACATGCACTATGTAAGTATCTCATTTTCATCTTATATCCAACAGAGAGAGACAGGTAGCCTGCTCAGTTAATCTTTGTGCTTCTGTGAGTCATCAACAGGCTGAGAACCTCAGGAAGAAAGAAATACACACTCATAATAAGTTTGAGAGCATGGAAGAAATGGTGAAAACCTTAAGTAGCTGGATCAGGTAGTCACACAGGTAGTACAGGTCCATTATTGTTATTATTAATGTGGCTCAGTGTGAAGCTTTCCAAATCAATTGCTCTACCAGGAGCAATTCATACTTGGCAACTTCCCCACCTACAGCCACAGGCTACTGGGTCACCTGTTGCTACATCAATTCCTCAGTGTTGCTTTTGACTGTATGTAGTAAATTAGCAAAAAATAAACAAATAAAACCCCAGACCAAACAAACTGAAAACAAACAAACAAAATGACACAAGGCAAATTCAGATTTTAGCACCTTCAAGGGCTTTACTGTGGCCATTTACATCCTTGGTGCCTGGTCTGACTTGCATTTTATGGCATTTGGTGCAATACCCTTGTTGTCATAACCATTCCCACTGCTAGCATGTGAATGTTGTATCTTGTTCCATTCTCGTCGCAGTCTTGCTCTATGATGCCCTAGCAGTTCTTGGCCTTAGACTTAGAAATACACTTCTGATTGCCCTACATAGAGATGTTTGTTCTTCATGTGGCCATGGTTGTGACAGGAAAGTTTTCCTTTGCCTTGTTGGCAGTGTAAGAGGTTCATTGCTCAAAATACTGGAGAAGGCAGGATTTTTGGCACTCCCCATCATTTTGTCAGTAGTAAATGCAGGCTGAAATCATGGCTGATATTATCCCAATCAGTGTCACTTTGATGAATACCTTTCAGTCCCATGATTTAAACAGAAGATTTCTATTTACTTGCATTTTCTGTGGATACAAGAATGTGAAGCATCATGAAGCTTGAAGACTGAACATTGCCTAGAATTATAATTTATTTACCTTATATACAGCCATAAAATACCTTGCAGACTAGATTCTTGATTTGTCCATGTTCTCTTTGACCTCCCAATCTTCTTGAGTAGGTTGTGAGTGGGTAACTAAGATAAGAAGCTCTCAGTGATTTTCAGATGGTTTTGAATCTGCGCTAGTTCAAATTTTTTTATTTGAATAGATTTTAATTGCTCTAACTGCAATAAACTGAATAACTGAAGGAATTTTTCCATGCTTAAGGACATGCTGGTACTTTTTAAAGTCTACTCAGTACTAGTGTCTTCTGAAAAAAATGTTACTGATTTGGACATTCAGACCTTATTCACAATAATTCCTCACCATAACCCCTTACTCAGATTTCACATCTGAGTCCCTTCTGGTAAACTGGCACTGACTGTGCACTAATCTATGTGAATTTTACATAAACCCCATTTTTAGGTGCTATGCAAACATCAAAGTGGAACATCATCTCTAGTCTCAGAGAGGAACCTACTTCCAAAGCATTTGACAAACAGATTTTTTTTGGTATAAGTTTAACTTACAAGGAGGAAGATGCATTTTATGGACACATTTGAGTAGATTAATAAATAGTATTTGTATATTTGTAACCAAAACAGTAATTTATTAAGTAAGAGACAGATGCAGGGGAATAACATGTCAATCTGCACATACAGTGTGTTGTGTTCATGATGAACTGCTGTTTATTCAGGGCCACTGTAGCTTGGCAGCATCAAAAGAACTCTTAGCTAGAAGATGATAAAAAAAATTACCTCAAATACAAGCAGCAGAAACTTAAAGGAGAACATAAAATTTGTTCACTGGTAGTTATCAAAATGAGGCCTAAAGAGAAACATTTATACTTTGTAAATTACATCCCCAGTTGAGAAAGGTGGGTGTATGATGTTTCAAAATCTAGATGACTGGGCTAGTCCAGCCATAAATGAGAATAGGAAAGCATTTGTGTTTTTCGTGTGGTGGGTGTGTGAAAGTAAGCTATTTTTTTGATGCATGGATTATGAAACTAGTTTGCCTCAGTCTTTTTTTTGAGGAGGCAGGAGGTATATTTTTTTGAAGAGTTGCGCAGAATATAAAGAGCAGGAAAAGAATCTACAGGAACAGTCCATGATAAAATTCTATACAATTCTATAATTATTTTATACTTTATAATTATATAATTATATAATTATTTATTCTATAAATTCTATACAATTCTATACAATTATACAATCATCATAGACATATATAAAGTGCTGCAAAATTAAGTTAGCGCAAAGAATTTCCTTTTAAATGCTGGATTTTGCATGTCATTAATTTTAGCGTCTATTATTTTAGATTAAATATTGGCATGAAATACTTAATGAAATATTTTTTTAACCAAAAGGGGTTTTATTCTGATGCTGAAAAAGCTCAGAATAAAGGAACTGGCTACAGACAATTTGTCTTTAAGCAACGAAAGGTATTTATTATCAACATTGGGGAACTAGGAAGTTCGCACTGGACATACTAATTCAGAAATTCCAGTGGAAAGCAGGGTAATTTATACAGTCTACATACATGATTGCAACATCTTAACATACATATTCATACAATTTCCTCTTTTTGTCAAAATGTCCATTTTATCTAAATCCTTGGCTTACAGTGTTCTTCAAATGTCCATATTATCTTAATTTATAACCACTGTGTTGTCTGTGTCGCATTCCTAGTAGGCAGAATAGAGTGGGGTATCATGTTATGTTTCAACATAGACAGCAGAGCACATTACCCTTACTGACTCAGTTAATTCTTTAGGCCTTACTCTCATTTCAGTTCAAAAAATAGCAATAGCCCACTATCATAGAATCACATAATTATTAGGGTTGGAAGGGACCTTTGGAGGTCATCTAGTCCAACACCACTGCCAGGGCAGGGTCACCTAGGGCATATTAACAGGAAGATGGACAAGTGGATTTGGAATGTCTCCAGGGAGGGAGAGAGGGAGAGAGGAAGGGAGGGAGGAAGGGAAGGAGGAAGGGAAGGAGGAAGGGAGGGAGGGAGGAAGGGA
>VXAU01000349.1:0-34897 GCA_013399695.1 Formicarius rufipectus | reverse complement strand
AAGGAAAGGAAAGGAAAGGAAAGGAAAGGAAAGGAAAGGAAAGGAAAGGAAAGGAAAGGAAAGGAAAGGAAGGGGAAGGAAGGGGAAGGAAAGGAAGGGAAAGGAAAGGAAGGGAAAGGGAAAGGGAAAGGGAAAGGGAAAGGGAAAGGGAAAGGGAAAGGGGAAGGGGAAGGGAAGGAAGACTCTACAACCTCCCTGGGCAGCCTGTTCCAGTGCTCGGTCACCCTCAGTGTGAAGTTCTTCATGTTGTGGTGAATCTTCTTGTGTTTTAGTTTACGGTCATTACTTCATGTCCAGCAACAAGTTTGGCACCGTCCTCTTGACACTCACCTTTGATGTATTTATGTGATTAATGAAATCCCCTCTCAGTCTTAGAGCTCTAACTAAACAAACCAAACTCCTACAGTCTACCCTTGTAAGAGAAATGCACCAAACCCCTGATCATCCTTGTGGCATTCTGCTGGGCCTTCTCCAGTAGCTTCTTCTTGTATTGAAGAGTCCAGAACTGAACACAGCCTTCAAAATATAACATCACCAGGGCCAAGTAGAGGGGGAGGATCACCTCCCTTAACCTACTGGTCACATACTTCCTGGTGCACCCAGGATATCATTGGCTCTCCTGGCTGCAAAGGTGCACTACTGGCTCATGATCATTTTGTCAACCATCAAGACTCCCAGGTCCTTCTCTGCAGGGCTGCTGTTTAGTAGGTCAGCCCCAGCCTGTACTGATACTGGGGGTTATTCCTCCCCACGTGCAGGACTCTGCACTTGCCCTTGTTGAACCTCATTAGGTTTCTCTCTTCCCAACTCTCCAGCCTATCAAGGTCCCATTGAATGGCAGCACTGCCCTCAGGTGTATCAGCCACTCTCCCCAGCTTCATATTGCCAGCAAGCTTGCTCAGGGTACTTCCCATCCCTTCATCCAAGTTGTTAATAAAAAGGTTGAATAAGACTGGATTCAGTATTGATTCCTAGGAAATGCCACTGACTACAGGCCTCCAATTGGATTCTGATCAGCTGATTATGACCTTCTGAGCTGTGCCATTCAGCCACTCCACCTCACTGCCCATTCATCAAACCCACATGCCCTGAGCTTGTGTACAGGGATGTTATGGGAGACAGTGTCAAAATCCTTGCTGAAGTTAAGGTAGACAACATCTACTGCTCTCTCCTCATTGACCCATCCTGCCATGCCTTCACAGAAGGCTATCAGATTGGTTAAGCAGCATTTTTCCTTCATTAATCCATGCTGACTACTCTTGATGACCTTTTTGTCTTCTGCATGCTTGTTGACAACCTACAGAATGATCTGTTCCATCACCTTTCCAGGGACTGAGGTGAGGATGACTGGCCAGTAGTTTCCCAGGTCCTCCTTCCTGCCCTTTTAGAAGATGAGAGCAACATTGGCTTTTCTCCAGTCATCAGGCAACTCTCCTGTTCTGTGTGATTTTTCAAAGATTATGAGGAATGGCTTAGCAACAACATCTGCCAGCTCCCTCAGCACCTGTAGGTGCATCCCGTCAGGGCCCATGGATTTATGGTGTCAAGTCTGTCACGCCAATCTCTAACACAGTCCTCTGTGACCAAGGGGATGTCTTCCTTTTCTCCAGCCTCCTCTTTTCTCTGAGGTCTGGGATTCCTGAGGATTGGTCTCAGCAGTATAGACTAATGCAAAGAAGGCATTCAGTAATGTCACATTCTTTGTGTCTTCTGTCACCAGGACACCCCTCTGATTCATCAGCAGCCCCACATTTTCCCTAATCTTCTTTTGCTACTGATGTACTTTTAGAAACTCTTCTTGTTGTCCTTGACATCCCTTGTCAGACTCAATTCCAAGTGGGCTTTGGTCTTCCTTGTCGCATCCCTGGATACTCTGATGATGTTCCTATAGCCCTCCCATGTGGTCTATTCCTTTTTCTACATTCCATGAATCTTGCCTTTGAGATTTACTAAAAGCTCTCTGCTCATCCACGTGGGTCTCCTGCCCCTTTTGTCTGATTTTTTGATCATGGGGATACACTAGTGTTGATCTTTGAGTACTTTTAAGCAACCTTGCAAAAGCAAATGGCAGGAAAAAGTAAGAATTATGTTTCACCTGCGTTTTAAAAAAGGTAAAACTTGCATTTAGTATTTTAGTGTTCTTCAAAAATGTCTCCATTACTGTGCTGTGAGACAGGTTTTTGATTTTTTTTTTAGGCACATAGTTGTTTTGACAAATGGATTGGAATTCGTTTGCCTGTTACAGATACTGACACTTATTAACACTTCTGACTATTTTTACCATAGATTTGAATGAAAAGAACAAGGAAAGGATGCTGACATTTATTTTAATTTCTTACTGTCTTTCAGGACTGCCTGTTACAGAAGAATCTCGCTAGTGACCTGAAAGTGTTCATAGATAAATATGGGTTTGATGTGCTTGTTATTTTGGCCAGTTGTTTGTCAGATGAGAAGCAAACAAAACAACAAATAGCAGTGTACTCAGAAAATGTAGAGCTAGGCAATCAGGTAAGTACCTGAGAAAAAAGCAGATGATGTTTTCACTGGGAAAGAAAAAAAAAGGTTGGTTTTTTTTCGGTTTTAGTGAGTTCAAAAAGTAGCAACAGTTGCCAGGAGCTGAGCAACTATTTAAAATGGCTGCATTATTTTTCTGATGCAGAATGAAAGACTGTGATATTTATTATTGCTTCAGACCAAGCTAATAGAAAAAGTGTATGGGTACAAGAAATACCAAAAGGCAAGATTTTTCAATTCAGCTAAATTNTTGTTATCTACACAAATTGGTCTTCAGCAGTGAGAGATAAACAAGTGCATTGTAAATGACAATGACCAAAACTCATATATGATATATTGTTCCTAAAAATTTCAAGCTCTTAAATGAAACATGACTTTTAATAGGATGTTCATTTATCCAAAGCCAGGTGCTGTCATGCTGTCCTTTTTTTTTTTACAGTATTTGTCCCCAGATGGAAGAAACTATCTCAGTGGTTTTCTCAGTCTTAAAGCGTTCTAATTTTAGGAATATGTGGCTAGGTGACTCCATTGTTTTCAAGGTCACTGCATTAATTTTATCACTATAATTACCCCATTCTAGAAATATATTTCTAATGTACTATTACATATTTTACTCAGATTTCTTCAGGCAACAACGAAGCATTTATTTGGATTTTCTATTACTAACAAGATGTGAACTGGAAAGGCAAATGGTATCATTTATGACCAATTCTCTAACACATATTTTGTCTTGATCTTCTAATCCTTATCTATTTATGGATCATAATAAGCATACTGCAGCAAAATGGCCAAGAAATAGGTTAATAGGAAGAGATAGGTATGGCTGCGTTACATGATGAAGTAGTCAATATATGTCCTTATGCCCATGATTGCAATGACTTCTGAAATACCCTATTTTTTACAGATCTGCTGTGAATTAGAAGAATGTCAGAATCCTTGTTTGGAACTGGATCCTCTGGAATGTGAATTTGACCAAATTCTCATTTATCATCAAGAAAATTCTTCAGTGACCTGTGATCAAATTTTCCTTTTAGTTAAGGAAGTTATAAATAGAAGGCAACCAGAAATGGTATCCAACAGTAGAACTTCTTCTACTGAAGCTGTTGCTGGAAGTGCTCCACTTTCACAAGGATCTTCTGGTATTATGGAGTTGTACGGTTCTGATGTAGAACCACAACCCAGTTCTGCCAATTTTATAGAAAACCCTCAAGATCTGAATGGATCAGTGCAAGCCCACATTGATGTTAATGTAGATCTTGTGAGTCCAGACAGTGGATTGGCTACCATTCGAAGCAGCCGGTCTTCCAAGGAGAGTTCTGTTTTTCTTAGTGATGATAGCCCTGTTGCAGAAGGTGCTGCTTCCCATCACAATCTTCTGCCTGGCTTTGATTCCTATAGCCCTATTCCTGAAGGAGCAATAGCTGAAGAACAAAAGCCTCAGTCAGGAAACAACAGCGATAACTTCGGTCTTTTCAATTTTGATCTAGCACCTGTGGTTACAGCTCCATCGGAGTCATTTTCTCATTCTGTTGATTGTTCCCCAGAAGATGACTATTTCCTTAATAGTGATTCATCAGAAGGGCATCAACTCACTGTGCAGAAAGAACTTGATGAGGCAAACCTGTTAGAAACTGATACAGAAAATTATTCCACTGGCTTACTTATGACAAAAAGTGAGGAAGGCAGTTTGGCTGAATTTGATGAGAATGCAGGAGAAATGTGTGAGAAAGCTTCAAATTTCATCAATTTAGTTGAAGGTGATTCTACTTCACCAGAAATGTTGAAATCTGCTGATTCAAGAATTCCACCCACTCCTATGAATAGTCTTGTAGAAACTTCACCATTAGATAATGGGCAGCCTTTAATCTTCCCACAAGATGTCATTAAAAAAATGAATGAATTAGATGGCACAAATTATTCTCAGTCCCGTGTTAGATATGGGAGTTGGTGGGATGGCTTTGAGCTAGAGTCCAGAAATGCTGATGCTTGGAGTTCAAGTGAGCAGGAATCTGTATTTCATAGTCCTGTCTTATGGAAAGACTCTAAAGAAAGTCCCTTGCAACGAGAACATATTGATAGAAGAGCCTCAGATTCTGTGTTCCTCCAAAAACAACCAAAACAAATGGAATACATGAGAACAGGTGTGTGGGATAATCAGTTTAAACAAGATAATTGGAACCGTGAGAATGAAGAGAAAAACAGTGAACATCCACGTTTGCAAACTGCTTCTTTAGATGAAACAAAGCAAGAACTGGAGAGTTTTACTGACCCATGGAAGGTCACTCAGCCAACACCTGTGATGTCAGATGCATGGTGTAGCAGTGAAGGAAAAGGCAGTCAGCTAGCTCGAGACTCTTGCAAAATATGGACCAAGTTTGATGAAGGAGATGCTGCTAGATCCTCAGTAAAGGATTGGAACATGCCTAAACTGGATAGAGAAAAAGAATCAGTGAATATTCCTGAGGAATGGGCCATATCAAAAACTAGTTTATCAGATTCTTCAGAAATCACAGTGGACAATGAGGCTGAAAATCCAGAAGCCTGGGTTAAAGAAAGATATTATTCAGTAGAAGAATATGGAAAATCTGAAAATACAGATTCTGTTTTCAACAATATGCAAAATAATGCCAAGCTGAAAACAGGGGAGAAAAATTTATTTGATAACCCTAAACAAAGACCAAAACAATTTGAAAATACAGATACCTGGAATATGTATGATAAAAGTATTAGGAACGATGTAACAAAAGTAGTGGTGCCATGGGAGAATACCTTTTTCTATAAAAACTCAGACCTTAGTTCTTCAAATATAGGAGAAGATTTAGCTGTTTCTCCACCAGACACCAATTATTCAACATCTGATTCATATGTATCACCTACATACGTGGAAGATGAAAGAGAAAATGAAGACAAAGATTTTGACGAAGAAGCAGTTACTGGTAAATTCATGAACTCAAATTTGGCTGATCCTAAAGTACTTGAGAAAGTTAATAAGGAACCATCATCTCCTAATAATGTGCCTTTCTCAAGCACCAGAAACACAGATATATGGAACACTCCCCTAAATAACATCACCCAGTTACAAGAAAGAAATTCTGAAATTACTGCTCTTTCTGCTTCTACTAAACCTTTTCTAGATTCAGAACAAACAGCTAATCTATGTTTTTCAGCTTGTGTACATACCAGTGGAAAGAAAATGTCTGCTTCTGAAAACAGAAAACTAGGACTGGCATATAGTCAAACAGTGAATGACTTATCACCATCACAGAATGAATTAAATGATAAACAGATGGCAGCTGACAAGGTAGAAATAGCGGACAAGGCTCCTGTAGAAGACACAGACACATCTACGCCAACTTTGGACACTGGGAATAATTTGGATCTGAGAATAAGTGACTTACGGAGTGAGATACTTAGTAAAAAGGTGGAACAAAACACTGCTGGTGCTGATGCAGAGCTGAATAGTCAGGATTCAGTGCAGCAGCTGAACTCACGGAGTTTACAGAGTGAGCAGGGTTGTAATGAAGGCTGGGACAATGCCATTGTCATCTCTCAGGAAGGAAAAGAATGTAAGAGAACACATAAGACACACGAACAGCAGATGATCAGTGATATTTGTAATAAACCAATGCCACAGGACAGTGAATCTTCATGTAGAGCAGATTTGGAAGAAAATGGGTCAACAACGAAAGTTTCTACCTTCCCAGAAAAAATGAGGAATAGTGTTAGTTTGGAAGTGTTAGTCACAGAGAATGAGTCATTTTCCAATCAAAGCAATCCAATTAATCAGGAAGAACGGAAAGACTTGCTGCAGAATAATATAGAATCTTCTTCATGTGCTTCTGAAGTAGGCAGAAATTATCAATCTTTTGATGAGCCCACACCACAAAATCACAATTATAGTGAAATGTCACAGCTGCTTTCTGAGAGAACTGAAAAAGAGGCTACAGTGACAGAGGATGCAACAAGTACCCACAAGGAAAGTATCTCTGACAGTTCTGATAAGGATAGTGATAATCCTGAAAATAATTCTTCTATAATGCCTGGAAGCTCAGGCATCTGGAATGACTCTGGAAAGAATGGTTGTGGCATAGTCACATCAGTTGTTTTGATGAATGAACCACAAGAAGCTTTGAGAGAAGAGAAAGAAGAGTTACATGAAGTAGCTCTTAACCATCCAGGCATTTGTAATTCTGAGTTATTATCTTTCAAAAATATCTCAGAACTGAAGGGCACTGAGGAAAATTCTTTCATAGAGGAGTTTAAGAAGAGTCCTTCTGGATATGTCAGTGTTCCTGACATTACACATATGTCTGCAGTAGAAAAATCATTTTCACATGAAATAGGTTCTGAGAGAAATAAAAGCTTTGAAAATTTAGAACCTGCTAATATTCTTTGTGGAGAGCCATGTGCAATGCTTAATGACAGTTTTCCCCAAACTGCTTGGGATTCACAGCCATGTGAAGATTTGCAATCTCCTGGAACAAGTCCTGAGACAAGCAAAGTCCTTAAAATGGCAAATACCACAAACAGCTTTTCAAAAGATATACAGATCCAAAGTTATTTAGAAGAAGATAGTGTGTGGAGTAATTCAATAAATGATTATGCAAACTCAAGTGGAACAAGCCCTGATCTGAGTGACACATCTGTGAATGTGTGGGGAGACCTTCCAGCTGCCAGTCATTACAAAAGAAGTAGGGATATATGGGAGATTAAAAATAATAAAAATCTTGATGATTCTTGTAAAATAAATTACTTTCAGAATGAATGTGAAGAAGGATTTGAAACAAGTGCTGAACAGAACCAAGTTCCTAAAAGCTTAGATTTTTGGAATGCCCATGTAGATGATGATACTGTATCTTCTTTATCAAGTCCTGACATAAATGAGGTTTCAGAGAATTCAGAGGTCTGTCCAGAAGTGATTCATGACGATTCAGTGTGTGAAAACAAACAGCAAAAAGCATCTGAATTTGGAGAGGATTATGTTCAATCCAATACAACAAGTCTCGAAGCAAATGAAGACAATTTAGGTGCAAAGACTAAGGTGGGAGAGGAGGCCCAGGTAGGCATATTTAGTGAAAATTCTGAAACAATTAAAGCCAGGAAAGTACTACAGGATGATGTGACTATTGAGTCTATTGAGCATAAGATGACATCTGAATATTTAGGCCATTGTGAAGTAATGCAGAAGAAAACTCAGGGGAGTATTTTAAATGAAAAAATAGGTAGTGGAGAAGGCACATATTTGTATCCAATGAATGAAGATACTACACCAACTTTTGCTGCTGGTGATAAAGCTGTGGATACGCGGAGTATGTCACTAGAAGCTGATTTAAGAACTGATCCAAAATCCACAGCAGGAACATTTGGTTTTCCCAATAACCAGATAAGTTCAGAATGGTGGAATTTACGACCTTGTGAAGAAAAGCAATTGAAAGATCAGTATTCTGTTTCAAGTCACTCTGAATCAAACCAGTTAACAATTAGTAAGGAGGACCCCTGTTGTTCACCTTCACAAGATGAAGAACTAACACAAGCATATTTCTCTTATTCGGGTAATGATGGAAATAAGCCTGTCCCTGTATATTCTGATGAAAAAGAAAATGAAAGGCTAGTACATCCTATCAATAGTCATAACAGTCAAATAAATCAAAACAGTGTACAGTTCAAAGAACTTGATACTTTCATACCAGATAAAGAAGAAGGGGACTCGACAGAGCAGTTGTTTTCTACAGATAAGGAAAATCAGCAGATTCCACAGAATTCTTTTTCAGGTGGGGAACAAACTATACCAAAAACATCAGTTAAAGCAATCACAGTTCTAGATTTATCAAAAGACAGTGAAGAAAATGCAAGTCTTATTACACAAGAAAAACAGCAGGACACCTGTGAAAATGTAGAAGTGCACAACTCCTTGCCAGATGCTTTCACTCTAGAAGACTTATCTTTTGAAATGACAGAAAAGTCAAGCCCAGGGTGGAATATATTAGTTCCCCAAACTGCATTTATCCCAGATATTTTACAAGATAACACAGAAGAAAGTAATCAGTTTTCAGTGGAACCTGATCTGTGGATTAATGCTGAGCAGGTTGTCACTTTGAAATCAGATGCTGAAAATCCTGATATTTTAAGTCACTGTGAGCAAGACAACAGTTCAGAGTCATCAAGTAGTCCTGATGTATGCCATGAGTATGGAGCTAAGCATGTCTCTATTCCATCTTCTCAGAGTATGGTGGATCCTGAAGACAACAACAGTCAGCAAATCCACACATGGTCAAATATGAGGAAAGAGGCAGATTTTGATTCAAAGCATCAATTAGTTGTGCAGAAAGTGGAGACACATTCTGAAAGTGGTAGCCCTGAGGACTATGAACTAGGAAAGATCAATGAATTCTATCAGCTCATCTCTTCTAATACTCAGGGGCCTCCTGAATTTGCAATTTTGGAAGAATATGGTCTAGAAAATAAACTGGTTATTGACCCAATTGAGTCAACAGAACTTGCCAGTGAAGTTATAGAAGTGACATCCTTAGATCTGAAAGATGTGTTTCGTGAAAGCTTCACTCATGCAAGCCATCAAGAAATGCCAACTGATACCGCTCAAACAGCAACCTCCCAAATTCATTTGTTTCCAATGGATTTAACTCAACCCGATAAGGCAAAACAAAGAGTAAAAGAAATTAGTGCCTTGGATGAAGTTGTAAAATATTCTCCCATTGACCATACAGCAATAACTGGTGATGAGCTAGATGTGCCAGAAGAATCTGATACAGGAGAACATAACCCCAGGAACCGAGCAATGACTGATATCCTGGCAGGGAGATGTGGTGGAATGAACACATGGGCAGTATTAGGCAGTGAAGCAGCAGAAGCAGAATCAAAGGATGAACATACACTCTTTCCCAAATCCTTTCTACATGGTGGTCATGAAGGTCATGAATCTAATTCAAATAATCAATTATTTGATGACACAACAAAAGCATATGAAGCTGTAATTGAAAATAATGTTCCTGTGTTTAAGGAAATGCCCATTGACAAGTCACCAGTGGTGTGTTATCCACCATCCTCTGCATCTTTTGATGCTGAACCCTCTGCCAGCAATGAGCATGAAAAGGGTGAGCTCTTGCTACAGCAGCGATTTTATGACAATGTTTCTTTGGAAAAAGCTTTACCGCTGCCTTTACCTCCAGAGGGTGCAGAAGGCATCCTAATGACCAAAGACAGCAGTATTAAAGATCAGGTATCTGAAACATCCACAGAGTGCCTTCAGGAAAATCACACCTCAGTACTTTTATTCTCCAGGTCTGTAGTAACTCCAGGACATTCTCATATTTCGACAGAAAAATCTGAAGCAGAAACAACCGATCCAAACTCACCACCAGATGGAGATAGAAGATCACTCGATGGTAAGAAAACTTGCTTTCCAGGGCAGATACACAGGATACAGAAAGGAAGGACAGTCTGAAGTACTGCTACTTAATGAGGAGGCTTTGAGTGAAGTTTGGAGTTTATGTGTCTTCCTGATGTACAAAACTTTGTACTGTGGGAAGACCTCTAATGTCACTCTCTCAGACAGATCCAAAGCTTCTAAACATGGAAGTAGGAATATTATTTCTGTTGCTTGTACAGAACCTAGCATATGGGACACTGAATTGTTTGTCCCTGAGGAATGATTGCAGTGTTAATGTATAATCTTTAACAATAAGGGTGATGGTGATGATGTTATAAAATTCAAGTACACATTAACTGAGCAAAGTGAACTGTGAAGAACTGTATCTTACTGTACTGATTTAAGGAACTCATGGTGACTAAAACAGTAATTCAAAAACTAAAGGGAGTTTCTATTTGCCTGTTCTTTCAGAAGCTGGCACTGAATCCCTGCTTCGTAGAAAGAATAAGCAGAGAAATTCTTTTGAAAGCCTTGAACTGGAAAGTACAGACGGTAAGGAAGATGTGAGAATGCAGGTGCTCCGAGATCCAACTTCACTAGAGATGGATTACGTCCTTGTTACTGAGGAACAAAATACACCTTTGACAAAGGATACCCTTAAAAGAAGCAAAAGTATTGCATTTCAAGAAGCAAACATAGCTGAACAAACAGAATCTCATGCGGGTTTTTTACCAGGCTCCTTGGATACCTTTCAACCAATCTCCTTTACAAATGAAAGCAAAAATCACCCTATCTGTGGGACAACATGGGACTCTGCTCACTTAGAAGAGAAAAGTTCTTCCATTGTTCCTCAAATGCCAGATGGTGAAAGGAGATTACAAGAAGGTTGTGGGCTAGATGAGGGCTGGATTATACTGGGCCAAAATGAAGCAAGTGACACATCACCTGAAGAAATTTCTGCCAAGTCAGAAATACCAAAATCAGGGTCTGAACATCCTGGCAAAGAACTGGCAACTGTGGTAGCACAGGAATTGACTCTTGACACCGGGACAGAATTTCGGGTAGAAACTCCCCTTCAGAAATCTTTTGAAGATGAGGGTTGTTCTCCTTCAGGTAGTCTGACTACTGAGGATGAGAGTTCAGGCATTGCAGGAACACATGTTTTGCAGGTAGCTGGTGGTGATGGTGCATGGGAAGCAAATTCTCAACAGAGACTTGGAAATACCACAGCAACAGAACAAGAAATGAAGAAGGAAATGGTTCTTTTCAACAGTGACAAAGAACTGAGTCAAAAATTAGGGTAAGGAGAAATCAACCTGTTTTCTTTTGAAAGTCTTCATTTGTTATCTCTATTATTGAAGTGCATGCCATTATGAATGGATGGCAAGACTTTCAAGTCTGAAGTACACATTATATTTGCCTTATTTAGATATCACTGTATTTCTCCCTTTTTACAAACATATTCTTGATTCTTGGTTGCTT
The DNA here is from genome assembly GCA_013399695.1 of Formicarius rufipectus. Taxonomy (NCBI): domain Eukaryota; kingdom Metazoa; phylum Chordata; class Aves; order Passeriformes; family Formicariidae; genus Formicarius; species Formicarius rufipectus. The sequence goes on along the minus strand of VXAU01000349.1, from coordinate 23,514 downwards.
CGTATGAGCCAAATTAGGATTGTTTCACAATTTTCTTGAAGGCTACTTCCATGCAGGAGTAAGTCCATCTTCCCTCTGTGAAGTCCCATAGACTGCATAACCTACCATTAAATCTGAAACAGATGTGGCTAGGGAACACAGGCCAAAGCCAGGTACTGCCAGTCCAGATATAATGCCAATTATGAGATTATGGGGTGATTAAAGTGAAGTACTAACTCTGCCTAATGCAAAACTGCTGGGAAGGAAGATAGGAGAGAGCCAAGGCCCAGAGTCAGAAAAAGGTGCAGCTTACAGAGAAAAGGAAAGCATGACAGAAAGTTGTGGTCTTTGTGATTATTCTTAAGGTGTAGCCATGTCAGAACAGCATTTCAGACTGTTTGAACTGAGCTGGCAGTTGAGGCAGTTTGAGTGTATATGCCTTTGGGTGGACATGCAGCCTCTGTGCTGACATCATTACTGCTGCCAGTAATGACTTTTTTTCCCCAAGTTTCTTCCAAGCACTTGCCAATTCAGTATAGAATACATATCACTTTCACAATGTATATTATCAGGTTTAAATTGCCTTGCACTTTACTTTCAATTTTACTTTTTTTTTAACAGTTTTTTAACTTTCTTAGCCCTTAAAGGCAGTGTGCCTGTGTATGATAATATAACCCTGATAACAGCACATACAGATAATCTGGGATAGACAAGCACAGCTTTCTGCTAGGCCTCTCCCCACCCCGAAGAGTTCGTATTTTATTAAAATTTCAAGAATAAACAGTTCAATAACTGTGATTTATCTTCCTCCAGATGTTTAAATACCTCTCTTCTAAACAATTTCACACATTTTTCAAAGAGTATATAATTACTTCAAAACTATAGTTACTCTATTATTAAAATATTGTAAGTGCTGGCTTCATCCTGAACAGAAACCCCAGTTTCAGAACCTCTGACATAAAATGATGTTACTTACCGGCTTAAACTTAAGCATTATAGGACTTAAGGTTTTCCTGGCTGACAAGATTTTGAGTAGTATCACAGAGCATACTTAGCCCTCACACAATGCTCTGAGCTGAAATATCTTCAATCTAACTAGACAGATGGCACTGAAGAGATGAGGACATAAGAGCAGCTCTGTTTCTGTAGTGCAATGGCAGCTTTTGTTGGTAGAGGTTAGCATTTATTGCTATTGAGAGAACGGAAAGTCTTCAGAAGGGTTAGCAGCAGGTAAGTTCTCACCAGATCTGTACAATCTGACATGAACAAATGGTGCCTGACCTTGAAACTGGCAAAAGTAAGCTGATTGGGACAACATTTCTGTTGTACCAAGTCCTCTAAGCTTCTAAATTCCATACCAGAAGGAAAAGTAGACATTTTGAGTTTTTCCAGAAAAATATGGGAGAAGCAAAACAAGCGAAATTCCCAAACAGTTGTTTTGTATCCATGTTATCGTGTGAAAGGGTGGCTTAGGATCTGCAAATATAGGAAAGCTTGATGCCCTTTGACTTGGAGATGCTTTGTTTGGTAGGACTAGTCCACACCCCGGAAGCCATCTTCCTCTGTTGTCTCTTCAGGATTTCACTTGGACTTTATCAAAACCAGCTGATTTCGTTTAATAAAGCTGGGGTTTTTTGACAAACCAGAACTTCCCAGTGAAAAATCTTGGAATCAAAAATTGCTTACCACCTCTGCTTACAATCAGTGATGCAAGGGACATGAAACAGGAAGGGTTGTTTACAGGTGGTCGCTAGTTGGAGGCTTGCGTGAAGTAATCATCTATCAATTCCTCTGTCTCCCATAAAGCATTTTAAATTAAAAGCTGCCAGATGCTGTTCCTGCTTAAGTCACACTGGTTAGTTATGTGCAGGCAGGATCCTACGGGTTTGACTTGCTGTATTTACATTCCCACAGTGCTTTTAGAGAGGAGAAGAATACTGGCCTAGGTAACTGATTTTAAATTATTTGTAAATAAAATAGCACATTTTGGACTTGAGATAACTTTGAAACAGTAAGAGTCTTTGTTAGATAACTGAAAAAGAAAATCTGAATTTTGAATTTATACTGATACTAGTAAAAACATTCCTAAGGCCACAGATGAATAGGGGTTTTTTACATCTTAGTGCTCTGAACTGTTAGATCCACTTTGAGAAGAACTCTCCTATTTAGGAATTTCTGTAAGTCTCCAAAGTACTATTCCACAATAGTTCACACTGGAGATTTTGGTTCATTAGTCTTAGTATATTCTCTTAGACTTGTTTATAATTTAAAATCCCAAACTGGACCATGCCAATGTAAGTATGTTTTCAATAAAAACTTAAATGCATGATGGAATATTGTGCATCCCGAAAGAAAAAGANTCATTTAGAAGTTGCTTAATAGCAACTGCCCTTTCAGGAGGTAGAAGTGGCTATTTCTGTTCTTTACAGTAGTGATGTTGAAACCCAGGGAAGTAAAGAAAAGCAAGGAAGTTATTCAGCTTCCACATTAACAATTAATTGTGGAAGCATAGAACCAGTAAAATCTACTTTCCTTTGGGTTTATGTTTTCTTGTTTAATTTTTTTATTGATAAGGTGTAAAATCTAATGGAAGTTTTCCCCAGCATTAATGTTATTAAAAATGTTTACTTAATCCTCTTATATGAGGATTTCTTATGCAATGAGATTGATTTTGTGGTGCTGTGCCCCCTCAGTTTCCCCTGTGCTTGGTAGCTGATGTTCAAAAAACTTGTAATAAGGCTATATTTCTAGTCAGATGCTGACACCACACTTTTAAGAAAATAACAGGGGCACATGCTGATGTCCCTATGCATGCCCACAGCATGATCACAGAGGCCTTGATTCCTTTGACTCCAAAGCTAATACAAAAAAATATTATGATGAATCCTATATGGGAATCATTATTTCCAGATAATATGCCCATTTCATTAAACCTCTTACATAAACAACTGAATAAGCAGCAACTGACATGGTAGAAGTGTGTAATTAGAAATGCTTTCTTAATGCATTTCCTTGACAGTTTTAAAAATACAAGTTACTTCTCAAAATGTAAAATGGTATGCAGCTTTTAAGGCTAAAATTAACTGCTGTTCTTGATCAACAAAGTTTAAAACAGTGTGATGCAGCAGAGCTTCCAGCCTATGGGAGGTTAGCACAGACACACTGGTGTCACTACATAAAAGAAACTAAGATTTTTCTTCCAATATAATTTCAGGATGACACCTGATGGTGCTGGTCATGAGGCTCTGAATCTGCCAAAGATTTACATCTTTACATAGGATGTAAAGAAACTCTTTCATGTAAAATTAGTGAGGCATTGGAAGAGGTTGCCCAGAATAGCTGTGGATATTTCATCCCTGGAAGTGTTCAAGGCGAGGCTGCATGGGGCTCTGAGCAACATAATCTAGTGGAAGGTGTCCGTGCCCATGGCAAAGGGGTTGGAACTACTATGATCTTTAAGATCCCTTCCAACCCAAACCATTCTATGATTCTGTGATCTTTGAAGAATAAAGAAACTCATCATTTATACTCAAACTGAAACCCAGCCAATGAACAACTGAATTAGTAGTCCAAAGTTTATAGAGGCATTTACTCAGTAACTGTCTTCTAAACCCTGTTCTATCAATTTGTCTCTGCCTAGAAAAAAAAAATTATAAAGCTCCTGCTTGAATACCGGGTTGAAGTATGTTCCCTTAGTAGTAGAGCAAAGGTCAGTGAATAATGCAGTTCACATTATTTTCTGCTTTCATGCAGAACTTGTCTAGCAAAAATTACTGTTATGTAGAAGGGGGAAATAAAGTTTTGAAACAGAAAGCTTAAACAAAAATTGGAATGAAGTGCGTTAAAATCCTCATGCCTGCTAGTCACTGCCCCCTCCATCCCAATATCAAACATAAAAGCTCTCTAACCTGTTAAGGTCAGTTCTGAGGAAGTCTATTTTAAGTAAAAGTAAAGTAACATGTACTTCCCCTGGGACACCTGTTTTGCTTTTTTCCCCGCATACCTGTGGGGCTGTCATCTTTTCTGTCAAGATTGTTTATTAATTGTCCAGATATGCTCGAAAGCAATTCCAGGCACCCTGGGGACCAGGCATGCTCCTTCAACGATGCTTCCAGCTCCTGCTGAACTATAGTATTATGGACTTGAAATGGGAATTAAATTTAGGTCTCCCACTTGGGAGCACAAAGCATGACATTTGACTTAAATCAAGGACCATGCTTTAAAGGTTAAAACTAAACATGTAAGTAAAAGAACAATTGAGAAGGTTGCTTGTGGAAAAGTCCTGATGATCTAATTTTAAAAGAAAAGAGCCTTACTATATGACTCACTAGTGGTCCTGACATTTTTCTTAAATTATGAGATCAGGCTGATAGAGTCACTTTCTTAAAGCAAGAAGACCTGGACTGTGTTACTATGGTTTAGCTGTCACATGAAAAACTCCCCCGTCATTAAAACCCTCACAGTTTTCTGAGCTAATTCAGTGCATAGTATATTCCAATCAGTGTGATCAATGACATGACATTTCAGCCTAAAGCATTAATGAGCTTGTAAACTTTAACTCTGTTGACACAGACCTCACTTTGGCAGTGAGCCCCAGGGGGGTAGGTGGTCCCTTCAAAGGCAGCCGTGAGCTGGTGCCAACCTTCACACAACATCTTTGCACAGGGACCTGTGGCACCGGCAGGTGACCCGACACTCAGCGACGGGACAGGGGCTGATGATTCTGCTGGATGACCCCCAGGCTTCCCCATGCACAGACTGTGAGGGTATTGTAGCCCAGGGTTTCCTTTGTTTGGGGTCCACTTGGAGACACTCAGCTCGGTTCAAGCTGTTACTTCGTTGTTGCACCATAATTAGATTATTTAAACATTAACATATCTGCAAAGGGGCCTTGGTCTCAGGTAGGGTTGGGAGTGTGACTGCCAGAGTGGCTCCTGGATGTCGGACAAGGAAGTTTCCTCAAAAGCATCCTAAACACTCGGAGGTGTTCTATGTTTTTCTGACCATGGAGGAACAAGACCATATTTTCTGCCACATTATTAATTTCACAGCTTCATCATAATCTTGCTACTAATGACTTCTATTACACATAAGTACTTTATAGCTCTATTTCCTGGTTACAACTTAGGAGTGTATGAACTTTTGATTTTAAATTAATTAAATATTGGCCAGCTAAAAAAGTGCTAAAAATACCCCCACTACTGGAAATTTTAGGTACAGCTAGGTGATGGAAACTTCAAGGATGACATTTCTGCTGCAGTGTCCTCTTGAGAAGTATATTTACATATCATTGATGGGTTTTAATTTTTTTTTAAATGTTTGGTATATGTCACTTGACCTTTAAAATAGCCTCTGGAGACTGACTTCACAGGAGATCGGTTGCAGATTGCGAGCATTTTCCCTGTATGATTACTAGTCCAGTGAAGAACAAGGTGGGAGCCACTGAATTGCTCTTTACATTGGGCTGTAGGTGTAAATGGAGCTGTACTGACAAATGAAAATGGAGTTAGGCTTTTTTTTTGTTTTTACTGTTTATGTCCAAGCAGCCTGATGTGAAAGCATCTCCAGTTCTCATCTTCCAGGATAGTCTGCACAGTGTGAAGGGATAAACTAGCCAAAATTTAGCCATTCTAGGGTCTATTGCCTTGCAGTAGGATTAGAATTGGAAGCATTTTTGCATTCAGAAAGAAACACGGAGTTTTTCCTGAGCCTAGACCCAAGAGGCCTTTATTAAAAGAGGTTGTGGGACTGAAGTGCCTGGGAAGAAATGTCTTTCCTTCAAGCACGCTCACAAGAAAGACAATCAGGAGCACAGGCTCTGAGCATGCTTCCTGCTGCACATAACATACATTTTATGTTTCCAGAATCCACCCTGCCTTCAGCACTAGTGATTGTTGGTGCTTTCTTTTTTATTAAAAAAAAATTTACATCTAATATTCCCATTGCTGAACTGCAATCAAAAAAATTTATGCAAACTGTGTCTGAATATGCATGTGTTCTGTAACCATTGATGCAAACAGAAATGAGGGCTGAGATGGGTTGAATACATAGGATCTTCTGTCATGCAGTCTCATCATCAGCTTTCCTCAGGCACTGAAATGAAACAGCAGGGAGCCTTTCACTACTGCCAGCTGACTCCCTGTATCAAAGTTCGGTGATGCTCTGACAAAGCTCAATAGGGAATGTGAAAAAAGTCGTTTTCACAGCCGAAGCACAGCTCTGCATTTATTTAAGCGCGCCTTTAACCAAAGCTCAGTAACTGCTGGTTCGCACAGCCGGCTGTGTGAAGGCAGGTGATCGCCCTTATTTAGCAGCACCGCTGGCCACGTGACAAGAAAATGGTGGAGGAGCTGTATTCCTAGTAAACTGCTACAGAACGAGGGATGCTGGATGCAGCAGTAAAGCATCTTTAGTGTTTTCGCAGTAGAAAGGCCTTTTCAAGTGTTTAGCAGGTAAGTGTGGCTTTGCTCAGAGAGGAAGATATGCAGAAGGTTTTCTGATTAACAGCTCTATTTTTGCAGCTACTTTAGAGAGAAAAAAGGGTAAATATTAGTCAGCATGATGCAAAGCACCCAGGACCTCATTACTGAAAACAGGGCAGCTGTATTTTAATTCTGCTCCTCTTTATGGGAGAAGCTTACATCAGTTCAATGGGATTTCTTTTAGCTGAGCAGAGGCATGGTATTTATAATTAGGAAACTAAACTTCACAGTCACCTAACGTATTGGATTATTTCCATCTTATTTGCCTAGCTCTAAGGAGATGGTGGACAAAAAAAGGAACGAAAGGGCATTGTCAGCAAATAGCTTGCTCTTAAGACTGCTTAATTACTGGTATCTCGGCTGTTTGTGATAGCTCTCATTGTAGATTACTTGACAATACAGCTTTTTCTTTTTTTCCCCTATCGAAGCATTTTATTTTTAATTTTTTCAATATCCACTTAAAATGTTGCAATGAACAGAATATATGATCTTTGAACGTTAACTGATCAAGAATGCAGCAATAATCTCATCAATAATCGGTGGTAAGGGGACTAAAAAATTACTGCAAAAGTTGGTTTGTATAAATAGTATTTTTGTTTGAATTTAATTATAGGAGCTTGATTCTGCACCATTCAGTTGCTTGTGTGCTTTTCTGTCTGTTATGAAGGAATGAAAATATCCTTCAGTTCTAGTTATGGTAAACAAACAAATGAAAGTGCTTTTCAGGGTTAATTGGGATGTATATAATGTCTAAATATTGGCTATCTAGATTAACACAGAAAGGAAATGTATGCAGGCTTGTTTGGTGCATTTAACATTATAATTGTTCTAAATGGGGAGGGCCGGGTGGGGGATGGGGCAGGTAGAGATGTAATTTTTGGACTTAATACAACTAGGAAGCAGAGCTATTTTGAGAAAGGCAGGATGCACACAGCTCTAGCAGCACTGTCACATGGCAGTAAAACAAGTGTGGGGGTCGGAGCAGGGAACAACCTGCACCAGTACTTTTGCTGCCAAACATTTGTTTTTTCCAAGGCTGCCGTGTTCATTCCACGACTTTCAACCATGCTTTCCACTGCTATCTCATATGGAGCAGGAATGTACAAAAATCTATAATAGCCCCTTTTTTATACCCTTTGTCTTTTATGAGTCTGGTTTTTTTTACTTGGCGTTACAGAAATCTTGGCAGTATTACAGAAAATTCATGTTGTTAGAGACAAATCTAGTTTTCATGTAAATTCACTACTTTAAAATCTTACATCCTGCTACAAGTCGTTTCTTGTGGCTTTGTGGCATCTCCATGTAGTATTCAGCAGTAACAGGAGAGCAATGTTCTTTAACAGGTTATAATTGATCTGTAGAAAAAGGATAGGGAAAAAACCAATAAATTTTTAAGCCACGGTCTTTGTTCCAGCAAAAGATGCGGCTTTCAAACTTACAAAGAAATAATGGATAGGTGAGAATATGATTTTGATACCACCTGTGAATGTCATACTTTTATTATCACTGTAGTGTCCTCTGGTCTGGAGACACTTCCTATCAGATCGAAGATCCACAAGATTATAGTGGTACTGCAGCAACAAATGATACTGAGGCGGAGGGGAGGATGGGAGTGACATTCCAGTTGCTTGACAAATTTCGTATTTTATCTACTAGATTTTGTTTTAGGCATTGAAGCAAATGGTTTAGCTATTACAGGATTTTATGAATTAACTAGTTCAGTCATTGCTTAGTAGTTCTTAGTATATCCTATAGTTAGTGGCCTCTGTAGCTATGAGACATAACAGCAGATCAGACTTGTCCTTCAAGAATAAGATCAATCTCCTTACCAGAAAACGCTGGCAGCAAACTCTAAAAGAGCTGTCTGATGGGCAGTAGCCCAGCAGGATCCGTCTTCGCCTGCATTTTTAAAGGAGTAGAGCATATAGCTAACCTTGCCCTTGTATTTTCCAAGCTGTAATGTATGAGGAGTGTCATGTGAAAGAAGGAGGAGCCCCACTTTCTCACCTCGCTCCTGAACGTTACTTCTTCAGTCTGGCATTTCCTGTCACTCTGACTCTCACCGCGTTTTTGCTATGTCTAACAGTATCCTCTCTCCCACACTTAAATTGATTTTTATCTTCCTGCTGCTTCTGTGGTACTTCGAACTCAGTGACAGAGTTCTGCTTCTGAAAATAACTGGTGGCTTTCTGCGTTTTCCATCTCCCTTTGCGCCTGCCTTTTAGACCTACCAGCTGCAGGGTCTGAGAATCTTTCCTGTTTTGAACATGTCCTGCCAGTGCAATCAAGCTACAGGATATCCAGTTTATTGCTTCAGTAGAATTTGAATGTCCTGATTAGGAGTCTGCTCTGGCTCATGACTGGGCATTTCCCATGTTTTTTCCAAGCTGCAAATCACCCAGTATGGATAAGAACTTCTCATTTACCAATTTACACCCATTAGGATATTTCCATTTTAATCTGCTGGTTAAAATTACTGTCCCACATTCTGCATTTTCACTTAAATTCCCCTACCGTTTATTACATCTCTGGCATCTGCAGTTTTAAGAGAGACCAAAGTTTGACATTAATGCCTTTTTAGAACCTTTTCTTAGCCAAGACAGGGAAAATGCAGCTGTTAGTTACTATTTGTAAGTTTGCCTAGTATGTTATGACTCTAAATTATAATAACATTGAACATTTTAAGTTGCAAAATCCTAGTTACGTTAAGATGAGAAAGATGGAAAGGTGGAAATTTTGGCAGTATAGTAACACAGAATTGAGAAAATGAATTCACAATATTTAAGGTATTGAAGGAATAGAAGTTGTTTGAGAAGGATAGGGAATAAGGTCATGGGACCAGAAAAAAGCAATATGAGTGGAGGAAAGGTAGAAGTAATACAATATTTTAAAAAATACGTTGCAATGTATCTTTCCCTGTCTTCTCAGCATAATGTGCAAAGGCTGAACTTGAAATCAAAGGAGTAAAGGAGTGCTGGAAAAATACCATTGCTTTAATGGACAGACAATAAAAACCTGTTCATTTTGATGTTAAGTGAGTTCATATGATTAGCAGCTCTAAATGTCATCCCTTATGCATTTTATCATGTGAGCAAGACTGATCTCATCTGTTTTAAGATACTTTGTTAAAATGTTTCATTCCAGCTGGTATAGGATGGTAATAAGTATCATCATCGTTATACATGATGTCAGCATTCATGCACATAGAGGAAAAAATGCATTAAGCAATGGAAGAAATTGACAGTGTTACAGAAGAGCCAAGTAGTAAAGAGGAAATAGCCGTGAAAGTTCAGATGTTAGCTCTGTTCCAGAACTAGTGGTTATGACTGATGCTTAAGAACAGTCCAAGACGTTTTAACATGTCTTCCTTTGGAAACAAGTATGCTTGATAAGCTGTAAATTCTAATAATACTTTGAGGGGAATTTCCACAAGTCCAGGGAGAATCTCCATAGGGTATAAATTTTAAAACTTCCTAAAGATTTTTTGGCTTCTGATCCCACAACCTCTTCTGCATTGACTGCTCTCAAAGCATTAGCATACTTCCTGAAAGTGCAGATGGCTGCACTGGGTAGAAGGTGCATGCTGCTTTATCAAGTGCTGTTCATGTGCCACTTGCATCATTTGGAACTGCAGGTATTGTGATGAATAATCTTAACAGCACAGTATAACAGGAAAATGGTCACTTTGAACCCCACACTCTGGAGGGAAAACTAAAACCGAGTTTTCTAAAGGAATATTTAATTGCTCAATGAAAGTAAAAAGTTGGAATCAGGTCCCAGATCTGTGATTAGGCTTGGCATCTTAATAAATTTTAGATACACAATTTTCAAAGAAGGTATATTTTCAGGTTACACTTAAGAATCTTTTGAATCAGATTGATTTAACGTCTACGTTCTCTTGTGACATTACATGTTATAGTAGATTTGTAATGTTTGTTCAACAGTGGTTATTGATTAACAGACCATCTAGCTACGTGGAATATTATTTGTAGAATACTAACAATATTTATTAAGAGCAGAGATATCAGATAAGTTGAAGTATGCCTTCTAAATGCTAATACTGCTTTGAGCCTATGCAGCACATTGCCAGACCTTGTTATCTTTCAATATTGATAGAGGAGCACCCATTGCACATACTCCCCAACTTTGTTATTAATCCTGGCAATTTTCTACTGTATCAGTGAAGATTAAGGAGCATTGATCTAGACACCTAACAGAGGACAGCTCCTGTCTTGCAGTGAAACCATGTAGTGGTTTATGATTACAATGCCAAAGCAAAGAAATAGGTGTTAAGTGGCATGTTATTTCTGTCTTAGAATTTTACTGTCTACCTTCTTTTTCACACAGCATATGGAACTTAGGAGAATATTATTAGAGTGGTAATATTAGGAAGCAGCAGGTTCTGCCCGTCACTGGAAAAGGCATAGTTGAAATCAGTGCTATTTTACGGACACAGTTTGAAAACATTGCCTTAAAGAATTGTCTCCTGTCTGTGCTGATGCCATGAAGTTAATATGAGGTGTGAGGAAGGTCCACCAAGAGACAGAAGCTGCTTGAATCACATATGTCCTTTTCTTCTGAAACCTGACCAAAGCCACTGGAGATTGACTAGACTTGGTGATTTTTTGATGGGAGCTGGTCATGAGGATCAGTAATGCCACATAGATGATGTTACAAAATGCTACATATTCAGAAAAAAATCCAAAGGTTTTTAAATATGTATCTGGAATGCACAACTAATGGACACTCTCAAAGTTAATTTTTCTGATTCTCTTCTGTAACAGTGAATAATTTATTATCTCTAACTCATAAAACTGTTGTCCAAGGTATGTTAACTTATTTTTGAAAATATTTGAGTGATTAGTAGCTATGAAAAGCACCAGGAAGGGCTGATAGCCCTATGTCAGGAGCAGTGTTTGAATGTTGCATGGTTAATAGTGCTTGAGGATATGGAAAGGACAAGATAAGTTATTAAATAGTTGTACAATAGGTTGCACTGTATTTTCTGTAGCATCCTGTGACCTGCTGGTGACAAACCTCTAGGACAAGACATTTGGAGACTCTGGGTTCCCCTGCAGGCAGCATCAGCCTGGCTTGCATTTCTAAGGCCCCATTTCAGGAAGACATCTAGGTTTGGTTCTTCAAATTTCCCTCATTCTCTATTAAATGTGTTTTTATTTATTGTGGCTAGAAGTCACAGATTGAAGAATTGAAGAAGCCTGGAGCCTTGGATCCCTTCCATAAGCCAGCCTCATCCAAGGCCATATGCATACAGTTGCTGAAATAGCCTAGTGAATTCCGTTATGCCTTTTGACTTATACTTGTCCCTCCATGGGTCTATACATCCTTCCATGTCTTTGGTTGCTTCTCTTGTGCTGTGATACAGGCAGGGAGCTGGCAGGGAGTCAGGACAGGCAGCGTATGGCTGCCTGACAGCAGTGAGGGCAGTGGCATGTGCTTTAGAAAAGCAGCTTTTAATTTTTAACAGTCATAAACTGGTAAGAGCAGCCAGGAGAGCATACTAGTATAACTGGCTACCTGGAGGAAAAAGGAGAGCTACAGTATAGATTAAAAAGGAGGAACAAGGAGAAAGAAAGAATCGATAGATAAACAGATACAAAAAAATTAATTTGATTGGAGAATAGGAAACATTTTCATAAAGAATAATTAAAAATTTATTCATTGGCCCAAAGTGAGAATGGGATGTTTTCAAATCTTGTGGCTAGAATACAGAATTTTTCTACAGGGGCACTATTACCTCTTGCTGACATGCTTCAGCTTTTCATCCAGCTTTCATGCTGAAAATGAAGTGAAATGTCTGTACTTGGAAAATATTGAGCAACAGTATAACCAATAAAAGTGAAAAGTGACATATGAAAAACAAGGGACTTAGATTTCTACTAATTTTTAGCAACAGTTTCTTCTGTGGCTGTCATAAATGATGTGTTTTTCTGTAAAATGGGATTATTAGCATGTTATCTACTATGCAGCAAGCAGTATGACAATGTTTAGTTAACATTTGCACAAATGTTTGATTAATAAACATCTTGGCTCAAACAAATCACCACAGCTATTTTTTCTTTTTTGTTTGCAGCCAGGTACGGGAATAAAAGTCTCATTCTAGTGCTCAGTCTATAAATTTTTCCTGAACTAATTTGTGATTAAAAGCTGCAAAATAAATAGCAGTAGAAACACCATTAATTTAGTATACTAAATGTGGTTGCTAAATGTAGGTCTTGGGAGGTTATAAAATTAATCCATTTTTACAAGTCACCTGTATACAGTATAATTATTTTACACAGCTGTGAGTAAAAGTAATTACTTATTTTTATAGTGTCAGATATCCTGCAGTGGATTCCTTTCAATATGCTCATTTTCTTGGTATGAAGATATACTGAAAGCACAGCCTCTGACTGATACTAAGTCTTGCACAGTGTGTGTCATTTTGATTTGTTGCATACTCTGCTACAGTTTAGGGATCATTAATTCTGCTGAACCTAGAAAATTCACACTGTAGTCTCTTTTATCTCTGAGTAGGCATCTGTGCAAATTTTTTTGGGTCTATCTAGAAGGTTTGAAGCAAAGATCTAGTTATAGGAAGTAATTTTGGGTTCTAATTGGCTAATTGCTTTCTTCATCTCTTAGTTCACAGACCATTTAGGGTTTTGAGGGCTAATGTTCTTGGCCTCTTTCTCTCTTTTTTTTTTTTTTTTTTTCTGTGTATTGTCATCAAACTTTCTGTACACTAAAGCCCATATTTTTTCAGGTGTTATTTTTCAATTTTATATAGTAACACTGTTTCCTAGGGTATCTCCTTTTGGCTGTAGACACAGCTGATATTGAAGTATGTTCTACAGTTCTCTGACTTTGTAGAATACTGCTACACATCTTACATGGATGATAAGTATCAAAATGCAAACACATACAGATTAAATTAGATTTGTTACTAGACTCTTAGCATTGTATTTTACTGTATTATAATGTTATTAGGTTTATAAAATAACACATCTGAGTTATAAACATAGTTTATGCAGTTGCACCTATAACTGGAAGAACCATCTTATATTTAAAATGAAGGACAGAGTGACTATATTCTGTCTTTTCTGAGCACTACAAAAGAAAGTAGTGAAAGTAGAAAGTAGACTTTTGTTGTTATTTTAAAACATATGATTATAGTGATGGTCTGTGCACCTCTATTATCTTTTCTGAACAGAAATGGCACAGCAATCACAAGCCACAAGCTTAGAGAACACATGGATAATGTATGAAAGAAAATATGTTTTATTCAGATAGAAATGCAAAAAAGTCTAATTTCTAAAGATGAAATAATGTGTGAAATATTTGTGATAGTGGAATGGGTTTTGTTACCTTTTGTATGAGATGAGGTAAATGAGATAAATGTTAGTGTCCTTGTTTTGGCTGGGATAGAGTTCATTTTTGCTCAGTAACTGGTACAGTGCTGTGTTTTGGGTTCAGTATGAGAATAATGTTGATAGCACACTGATGTTTTAGAGGCTGCTAAGTAGTGCTTACCCTGAGTCAAAGATGTTTTCAGTGTCTCATGACCTAGGAGCAAGCAGGTGCACAGTAAGCCAGTGGTATTTCACAGTGTAGTCCATCATGCCTAGTATATAAACTGGGGAGTTACCTGGAAAGGGGACTGGTTAGGGTTCAGGGATAGAGTTGTTGTTGTTCTTCTTCTTATTATTATTATTTTACTTTGTGTTCAATATGAACTATTCCTATCTCAACCCATGAATTTTACTATTGATTCTTTACCCCATCCTGCTGGGGTGGGGGAAGTGAGCAAGTGGCTCTAAGGTGCTTTGTTGCCAACTCAGCTTAAATCATTATAAGTACCTGCAGAGATAGGTGATACTGAAACACTCCTTCTTAGTCAGATATCGGGTGAAATATTTTGTTGTTAAATTTGTATAAATTTCTGTAGCACAGATTTGTAAACTGAAGAAAAATATGGCAATTAAGAAAACATTTCTTGTGTTTTTAGTCACTTCCTTGATTGAATTCCTTAAATTGCAGTTTGTGGAGTACTAGTGCCATTTCCTTTAAGCTCTACTTCCAAGGCATTTAATTGCTGCTTAGTGGGACAGAATTCTCATTTTGTCTTAGACATCTTCCACGTGGAGCAATCAAAGCACCGTGAAACCTATCAAATAGATTTTTTTCTGGCAGCAGAAAGGCCACAGATGGATTTGCACAAGATACTGCATACTCTGGCCTTTGGGCTGGCCACACATTTTACCCTCTGTAATCTTAACTAAGGGCAGTCACAGATGGAGCTGTGCTGAGAGTCATTGGACAGGCATTACTGGATAAATGCCAAGGACTTTTTAATACCTCCCAAGGAAAATACTGTACTCTCATGTCTAATCACTCAAGTTCTAATTTCTATTTTCCTGGGCCCTTGTACTTACATACGGGTGGTGTCACAGGGTGGAGACGGGAGGGGTTCAAAGGAGAAGAACTTTGTGCTGCCTGTATGCTGAAAGAGTTTAAGTTCCCTTCCTTGTTTTTATACCAGAAGTTTCATAATTAGTGCATTCTTCCTGAAAACAGCACAAGTTTTCAATGCAAACTAGTGAGAAAGTAGACTATAAACAGGATTTTTATTTCCTCCAAGACCAGGGTATACCTGCATAGTGTGTACAATTTGAGAATATGAAAAAACTCTCTATGTTTAGTCTCTGAATAACTTTTTCATTGTACTTCATCACTCCTCCTCCCATTTAATATCCAAACCAAGCAAGTATTTATATTAGCAGAGGAGATTTCATCCAGGTCATTCCTTTTATTCATCATGCTTTGAAAACATCATAGAAAACCTTTGACATCTTATGCAAACTTAAGTATAAAAGTATTTATGTATATAAAGGGAACAGCATGGAGGAAACATGATTTACTTATCTAAGAAAAGGGTTTGTTGGTTGTGGGCTTCACTTCAGATTAAATTTCTGCAATGGTGAATACAGAAGCCTGGGACAATATATACAATTTAAAGTCTGGTGAGTAAATTGTGGTGGATTGGAGTGGAGGGATTTGCTTTATAAAAGTGACTGTCACTACTGGATTAATATTACTCTCTTTTGCAGGTTGTAGGTGTTCATTCAGAGCAGTGCATTGGAGACATTTCTTGTTTTAGACTAAAGAAATTAACTTCTTGGTGTGTAATTGCTGTAGAGCATCTTGGGACACTGGTGATATATATCACAGATGACTCAAGGCTGAGGCAAAACAGCCCATAGGGATTTTGACATATTGCTGTGAGTATTCAGAGCTACTCTTTCCAAAATAGCAGAGTACTGCTGTACTTAGAAAAGTCAAGAAGGATATCTCTTATTTTGAGAAACATTGATTTGAAAGGGCACTAAGAATTATTTAAAGCTTATTAATTTATTGAGCTGTAAGAATGTCTGAACCAAAAAAGTGCAAGAAAAGTATTTCAACCTCCATCCTCTTCTTCTTTCATATAAATTTGGTATCTGCCTCTGATCCACCTTTGAGAACTAAGGAGGTTTTATTTGCTTCTGAACAAATCTGTAGACCTCAATATCAGAGCAAATAATCAGTAACTTGATTCCCAGTGCAGCTTATCCTTAAATTACCTGTCTGTATACAATATAAACGAGGTCATTTATGACATGAAAAAAAACGTTAATTGACTTTGACCTCTGTTCCAAGTAAAAGATCCTTTCTTTTTATCAATCCAGTAAATCATAACCGATTAGAATGGAACTTTCTAAAGTAAATTATTTCTTCAATAAAGAGCATTTGTTAAAATGGGAGTAAAAAGGAAAATATTTTTCTTTTTCTAATATTTTTGGCCACATCATTCATGGTATCAGTTACACCTGTATGGGAGGCAAGGAATTTTATAAATCAGAATTTTGAAAGTGTGTAAAGTAGTCTGTGGGAAAGGAAGAGGAAGTAGTTGCCTGCTTTAAAGTTTCTGGAGTCTGTCTTCCATTACTAGGGTTCCTACTGAGATCTGCTGAGAGCTTCTGCACAGCCAGAAGTTACTCTGAAAGGTACTGAGCTGCTAAGTGTAACATGTTCTCAAAATCCAATTTTGAGAAAAATCACGTTTCAGAGAAATGAGGAGCTGTGTCTGTTGAAAACTACCTTCATCCATATCCTGCTTATTTTCTTACTGATGGCAATTCTGGAGCAATATGTTAGGGCATAGTGTCACAGAAGTCATGATCACTGACTGGCTTTCTAAACCCATGAGATTTGGAATATGCCTTTATTACCCATTGGTTTATGAGGAAACAACTAAAACGTTTCACTGAATGTAAGGCGTATACATCTGGCAGAGAGTCTTTAATATGTTTTGGTAAAGCACAAGAGATCAGGAAAAATAAGACTAGCTCCCAAGTCAGACATCTCTTCTCCAGAAAACCTGAAGACTGTTTTTGACAGTAAGAACCTGACACAATGTAAAAAACCAAAATAAAAAACAAGGTAAAAATCAAAGCTCCTCTTCCTCCCAGAAAACATACAAACAGGGGAAAAAAAAACAAAAAAAAACCAAAAAAACAAAAAAAAACCCAAACAAAAAAACCCAACAACAACAAAAAAAAAAAAAATAAAAACCCACAACCATAAAACACCAAAACATAGAAATTTAATGTCTGCTAAAAATCTTTTGAAAGGTGGTGGTAGCATCTTTTAAGTGATTGAAAATACAGTGAAGAACCTTGTGTCAGCAATGTTCTTGGTACTAGACTTGAACTAATTTTAAAATGCCCACTTTGACCCAGAGCTTTCAGGACTACAGACTCTTACTTACCAAATTAAATATCCCACTATGAACAATATGGGTTATTGACATTAATAACACTATGCCAACAAAATAAAAGTAGAGATTTTTGGACAAATTCTTATGCTATTTAACTGTAATCCCAGTGAGGTGTATATTTTAAGTATACTGGCTGTAGCTGTTTTTTAGCAGAAATTGAAACACAAATATCCTATAGATGTAGTCATCTTCTAAACACAACTGTGATATAAAATTCTGGTTTAACTCAAGTGTAGTGGTCCCAGTGAAAGCAGAAAAACATTTCAAACTTTAGTTGTGAAAGTGTGATACTCTAGAGAAAGCAATACCAGCTCAAGTACCTCTCTTTTTTTCTAAAAAAAAAAAAAGAAAATAGATAGACCACAGGGAGAAAAGCCGTCTTAATACAACCCTAGAAATGGCATACTTAGAATAATTCTGTCCCAGGCATTGCAAAAATTTTAGGCAGCTCTAAATTTGTGAATAAATTACTTATGGGAAATTGCTTTTTTCACATTATAACTGTCACTCTTTCTGTAGGGATAGAGTATCTAAAATTCAGCCATGCTCTTACCATACAGAGGAGAAGATATTCCTTCTGCTCAAATACCTTTCTGTTTTATGCAGAGAATAGTGTCTCTCTTTAATACAGAAAGCCTGAAAATTCACTGTCCTCCTATGTCTTAGTCTTCACACAGCTTTGAGTGTTTCCTTTGAAATAATGTCCTGCTATAATTTACAAGGCTTGTTTGGAAGTAAGGAATTGCCATTTGGTCTGATAAGGCTGTAAGAACTATTATAAAATAATGGTTTATATTACAGTATCAAACTCCTGTTCTGTCTGACCAAAACATAAATCCTCAAGTACCCATAAGTTATGATTTGACTAGACCTGAGCTACTTTGATCAAAGAACTCTTCATCTTTTTATTTTTGGAAAGGTTAATAATGCTCCAAATAAAATCTTAATCTGAATTTAAAATAAGTTAGAAGTATTCATCCTCCCCTAAAACTCTTTCTCACCACTGTGGTTTCTGACCTTATCTAACTGTTACTTAGAGCACTTCTTCAANAAAAAAAAAAAAAAGCCAGATACCCTAATGAGTTATTTATGTTTTCTAAGAAATTGTCATGGTATTGAGTGCTTGGAACACAGATAATTCTACAGAGTAGGAGAAAAAAAGGAAGTGGTATCTTACAGACAATTTGTGCCATTCATTTTATTCACGAACAGGATACTTTGATCAAAGTTTTTTCACTATTCTGTTGTATATCCAAAGAGAAAGATTATTTCAAGCTTTATTTGACAGTAATTAAACATATTCCAGAATTGGTATGTTTTGTAAAAACCATTAAGCTGTTCATCTCTTTATTTGTGAAAGATATACTACCAAGTATGTGAGATAAAATTAGTAAAATCAGTTTTTATTGAGAAGTTAAGCTTGGTTATGAGTTGAGCAGCACAAGCATATTTGACCCATAGCTTTAAATTGTCTGTATTCTTTATGGCCTCGTGGAGGAGCAGAAGTTCACTAATTTCCATGTCTATATTGGGACTTGAAGGGCATGGAGCTTGAGGTGAAGATCTTACTCAGCTACAAGCACAGGCCTTTGCCAGGCCTACATATACACATTTATATTTGATTTGTATGAAGTTAACAAGGAATCACAGAAACTGTACTCACTCTGATACAGTCATTGACCAAAAGAGTCTTGTCTGCACATGGTAAGATGATGGCAGTAGTTGTCCTCATGGGTAAAGTGCAGGTAGTAAGAAACTGCAGGAGCAACGAGCCAAGCCTATTCAGATTTGTTCAGCTGAAACATTCAGAACATAGGTAGCTGATGCTATGCCCGGGAAAAGTACCTTCTTTAATCTTACCACAATTCTCTTAGTCAAAGTGTAAAAATGGTCTGTTCTTCAGATTTTGTGGGAGGGAAGAAACAGAGACTTTGGAACAGTAATATAATTTATACAATAATTATTTTTATAAAGTATATGGTCTCCTGAAGTCATACATTTTCAGTGTACGATAGATACAAATAGTTTGGAAGCTGTCAAGAGTGTCCTGAAAATGTAAAATTATCTTTCCTATTTGCAGCTGAACCACCGTTCCAGCAAGTATTTTGTAAAATACTTGAAGGCAAATAGACATGAAAACAGTTCAAGTCAATTTGCTTTAAACATTTAACCAACTTTGTTGCTGTTTTCACCACTTAGTTACTTTTCCTTTTCTTAAATGTGTATGAAAGTTGTAATGCAATTTCCTATTGTCTTCCTAAGAATGGCATCTATTTAGATTATTTTGCAACATTTTAGTCTTTGAAAATCTGTGCTGTAGTTTTAGTTCTCATTTTTGTACTTTCTGAACTCTTTCGGTACATCAACTGCTTCAGTATTATTGATTAGTGTCAGAATTGCTCTAAAATGCGAACGATACCAAAAGAATGAAAAAAACCCACTCATCTCATTTTTGCTGTACAGTAACTGTATATACTGTATATGAATATACTGTTTTGCAAAGAGTAGCTGAAGCTTCCTGCAATGATGTGTATAGTTTGCTGGATGACAAAAGGCCAAGTTCATTTGAGTAAAATGAGAAAAATTGCTGTTTGCCAACCTGTTCTTTATTCAGTACTGAGTCTTGATACAAGTAAAAGGGGATATGTGTGCCCTGTAGTCACCAAAAGCTCTACAGGAGTGTGCATAAATTAGAGGTAAGACCAGCACCATGCAATTACAACTGTGTTTATTTCTCACATCAGTTTTATGATCAAACTTCTGAACTGATTATGTTGAAGGAGATTTCAGTTCCCTATAATATCACATGAGCTGGGTTGATACCAAGGTAAACTCATGCATCTCTTTAAGATTTTACTATTTATTTTATCTCTCAGGTTGGTACAAGAGGATATGGGAATGGACATCCCCTTGGCTGAGGGTGTACTAAGCCCGAGTTCTACAGACATGAGACCTGGTGAGAAAAGCTCTTGCTCATTTTCTTAATTGTATTTTATTCCCATGGCATTTAATTATGCAGTAAGAAAGATGTTTCTGTGCTGGTAAAAAAGTCAGTTCAGTGTTAAAAATAAAAAACTGTTAAATTTGCTTTATTTAGTCAATTTTCTTCTTAACTTGAGAAATAATCATTGTAGTGTGATATTTTCTCTTGTGCATTGTTATCACTTGTTTAGCCCTTGTGAAGTTTTAATAGTCTGTATCATTTACTTCATAATTGACTAGTCTCTAAGTGAACTAAGCTTGATGGAACAGCTTAAAATGGACCATACAAGGCAGAGGAAAGGGGCAGACATACCTAGCTTTTATCTTGTTGAAGACTATTTTTATTTAAGACTGATAAAGAGATTCAGAAATTCTTTTATTTCTGTTTTTATATTGAGTAAGATATTGCATAGTTAAAACTTGAGACATAACTGCTTGCAAATCAGCACCATTCAAATACCACCAAGTGCATAAGAAAATAAATATTTACAGGGGATTTTCACTGATACAATTTTCCCAAGACTCAGCAATGTCTTGATTCATAACTCAAATTGCTTGTGTATTGCTCTTTAAATTCTTAAACAGTGTAAGTCAGTGCATGTTCAATACCTGTTTTTTGTCTGATGATTATAAAAAAGTGACTCAGAATTTTGCATAATTTAACAGCTCTTGAGCTAAACCTGCCATTGCTGTAAATGCTTGTTTTATTTCATTAAATAGTAATGTTGATATTTGTGTTTTGTGATAGGTGGTCTTAAATGTCATGCTGTTACTAAAATTGATCTGTCTTGGTGTGTTTTATGGTGATTTTTAAGTATCTGGAAGATGAACTGTATGTGGCATAAAGTTCCTTTTTTCCTCTTTTTTTTTTTTTTTTTTAAAAGAACCTCCCAATTCTCTTGATCTTAATGGTGCCCAACCCAGAAGGATAAAGCTAACTGCTCCAAACATCAATCTCTCTTTGGACCAGAGTGAAGGGTCTATACTTTCTGATGATAATTTGGATACACCAGATGAAATTGACATCAATGTTGATGACCTTGACACTCCTGATGAAGCAGACTCTTTTGAATACACTGGACAAGGTAATATTTTAGATTGTAAATGTAGAGTTCATATCTTTTTCTTTTTTTTGCTGCTTCCATGATGAGTCTCATGTCTCTTAGGTTATCAGTATAGTTAAAGCATTTGGGAATTAATGCTAGACAGCCAAATATTGTTACTGTTGGCTATTTTTTAACCTTTCTTCTATCTGTGTGATGTAATATATTTCTTTTTCAGAGTGCAGAATGAAACGCTACAGCAGATCTAATAGAGTAAGAGCAGCTACCTAGAGAGAATCAAAGTCCTGTCTTTGTCCAGTTCCATGCGACTTCTCTGAAAACAAGGAGGAGAAGGCAGTTGATCTTTGTTGTAGAGAAGGCTGTAGATAACTGCAGCTTAGTGCAGTGCTGGCCAGCTCTTGATTACAGTGTCGACAGTAGCACTTGGGAATATAACTTTGTGCAAAATGCTTTGGCTGATGTAAGCTGCACTAAAGACCTTGGAGTGTGTAAGTGAGGTAGACACAATATGCTGAGGTCTTTGTTAGGAAGAAATGTCTGCTTTTTATTTCCATGTGTGATCAGAAAGATGAAATGTGGAAGGTTGTGTGTATGGTGTGTTAAAGGTAGCGCAGGTGATGCAGCAACAGAATTCCTCATTCCACTAATTTAAATACTGATTCTCAGCAGGGCTAGTTGTACAGTATAGATACAGCCTGAAGTGTACAATGGATACTTCTTGGTCCTTCACATACGAATAATTTTCTGTCATAGAAGTAGGATGTAGAAGTGTTTTACACTGTTTTACTCATTTTACTTACCTTCATGATGTACAAAATAAGATGTTAGCAATCATTCCTTGCTAGTACCTTATAAAACGGTAAAAGAACTATTTGAAGGAAAAACAAGTGTGATCAATTTGCAATGTACAGCAGAAAGAAACTTTAAAACTGGATCAATTTAAACTGAATTCTCCCATGCATTTACGGTCTCTAATGCTAGTGACGTCACTTAAGCTACAAGAAGAGTTGCATCATTTTAAGTGATATTGCCAAGGAGAGCGTTACTGAGTGCTCAGTCATGCATGAGCATCTCTCATGTTGCTTCTCATTAGAAGGCCGATTTCATTATGGAGAGATGCAGAGTGTAGTGATGAGCTGCTTGATGGTTAACGGATTTTATTGCAAAGGTTAAAACTAACACGCACGCACATGGGCTCAAATGCTTAGACTGTTGTGACCACCATGTGAGAGGAAAAAAAAAAATCTATGTCTGCAGAACAGATTTTGTCTTTAAGCCCTCAAGTAATTATTCAACTCCAGTGATTTTGGTGGCAGTGGTCTTTTTTGGTGCTTTCTAAATATGATGGTTTGTTCAGTTCTTAACGTTGGACCTGTTTCCCTGAACTCCTGTGTGAAGAGCTCAAGGTCCCTGGGGTTTTGGTGACTTTTTTACAGTTACATAGTTTCATTTTATACATACACAAAAATGTCTTCCACTTAGATGAGCCATAAACAAAGAGTAGAAAAGGGGAAAAAAAAAATCAACATTTTATCAGAATAAGCCAGCAATAAAAGAAGTTGGCTGTATATGTGAATCTGATAACTAAGATTATAGTCACAAGAACTAGTGCAGAATGGTTTGATTGCGTGGTAAATAGCATTTGTTATCTTTGTACTTTTGTACTCCACTGTTAACTAATATGCAGTCAGATGGTACTAGCATTTAGGGTCTCCAATAGTTCAATGTTTGTAACTGGTGCCAAACACAGCAAACTAAGTACTGAGAAGGTGTAGCTTCTGAGACCATATAGAGCAATGATTTTTAGCTTGTCACAATAAGACTGTTGCTGGTCCCTTTAAACTATAAAAGGCAACTGAGAAAAGCAAGACTGTTAGCATAGTTCAGGGGTCCATCGCATCACTGAAAAACTCATGGACCTATATTACATGTAATACTGAAATCCATTTGTCTTAAAGAATGGTGAAGAAGAATCATCATAACTTTAATAGCCAAAAAAATAGTGAAGAGCAGAAATACTACAATATTTGTCTCAAACTAGCACCTGACTTGTTTAGAGATTGGTTGATCATCAGTTTCCCAGGCTGGTTTTCCTTTTTGTCACTAATACCCTATGTTTAGATATTCTCTTTCAGAATTCATGCTAGTTTCTGAAATAGGTTGGCGGCTATTATTATTATTATTATTA
>VXAU01000344.1:144917-172293 GCA_013399695.1 Formicarius rufipectus | reverse complement strand
CTAGGCACACCCCTCCCGCCCCCCACTGCCTTTTCTAATAAAAATTAATTTATTATGATCCAGAGAGTTGAAATTAATCTGCCTCCGGAGAGGCTGAGTCTGGTGAGGCCCGGTGAGGAGGAGGCAGAGGGCTCCGGAGGGCACATTAACAGTATTGTTGTGCTTAATGTTGTGTAGCCGCAACATCTGCTAATTTAATGCACGAGCAGCCAGCTGCCTCCGACAGCTCCTAACAAGGAGTGGGCAGTGGGAAGAGGGGAAGTGAGGGGAGGTTTGCAAGAGGGTGAAGGTATGAGGGGCTGGGATTGTTCTCCAACTCCCCCCCTCTCCAGATCCTGTATAATGGCAGTGTTTGCTGCTGTGCCCATGATTAAATCCTTCTGGGACTGCCCCAGGATGGATACCTATGTGTTGATCCCACAGCTGGGTTCTAGGTGACAAGCTCTGCAAGGGGACACTGGTGGATTGAAAGCCCCATTACACCCTCCATCTGATAGTACAAACACAGCAAGGAGCAAAGCAAGTGCTCTGCTTAATCCAGTCATGTCCGAAGCAAATGGAGCAAGGGATGGGCATCAAGCCAAAAATGACGTGGAGATGAGGTATAGAAGTTCACACCTGTACCTGGTTTGCTGTTATTTCCAAGTGGTTATCTGAGCAGTGGATTCTTGTGAGCTATTTTTGCAGAAGTTATTCTTCTGGTGCAGATGGAAGAAGCTTAAAAAGGAAATAATAATCCCAACCCTCAGACGACAAGAAAGGATTCCCACTTATGGGACCATAATCAATGTAAAGCTGTTCAGTAGCATCATGGAAGGAATGTCGTCATATGGGATTCATATGACTGGCAGGTCTCTGAGCTGGGCACAGGGCATCTGCATAAATAAAAAAGTACAGAACTTCACTGGCTGCTCCAGGATTCACTCCCCAGTGCCCATGTGCACATGGACCCCACTCAGCACAGTCAGGAACCTGAGATGCTCAGACTTGGCTCAGAGCAACAGGGGCTGAGGGATGGCTTTGAGTTTGCACAGGACCCAGGAGTGAAGCAAGGAGAGCTCCAGCTGCAAACGTTAACATGTTGGGCCTGCAGTGGTTAGGGAGGAGTTTTTCACCCGTTACGGCAGTGGAAGAAGGCTGCAAAATTCAGTTGTATATCTTGCTGGAGGTGGGAAAAAAAGGCAGCCAGGAAGTTTGAAATCCGCCCATGAAAAGAGTTGCTCCAAGAGTGAGTCCAGGTTCCTTCCCTAATCACACCCAGTGATGCCTTTGTCCATGCCATGTCTCCATTGTCAAGGAGAGGTCTGACTGCATCTTTCCCCTCACCAGAGAATCCAGCACATATAAGAAGGTATTAATCATTTGAGAAGAAGCCAAGGTTGGACAGAAACTCTGATTTCCACTGAGAAACAGAGAAAGCCATAGGAGCTAGAAAGCCAGGAGTGAACAAGCCATGGCATGTTTTCTGATACACAGTGGAGTCACACCAGAAACCTGGGAGACCTGGGACCAGTTATCTTGCAGCAGCTGCCTGTGGACAGGCCCTTACTCTCAAGAGAGAAGGTTTAGCTGTTTGTTATGTTGTGGTAAAAGAAACAGGATTCATGTCCAGTACCTGATATATGAAATATCCAGTGGTAGTTCCACAGGGAGAATGGGTGGGAGAAGTCAGGCCTGTAAGAACTTCAAAGGATCAGACTGCTCATACCCATAGGATGAAACCCTACAGGAGTATGAGGCTCATGGTCCTAAAAGCTACTGGGACACCCCCATTTCCATTAGGCAGAATAATTTCAGGGCCCTAATAGATCCTGCCACCAGGCAAACCAAGAGCAACAAAAACAGAGAGGAAAGAGATACTGCATTGGGATAAAAGAATATGGTAAACCTCTTAGGGAAGGGAATGAAATGATTTTTTTCTCAAATAACCAACATAAGGATTTGAAAATGAACATCTCTTAGTATTAATTTAATTAAAGCAGCATGCTGCCGTTACTTAAAAAGCTAGAAGAATCAGTCTGTTTAATGGGTTCTCAGCTAATCAAAAATTAATTAAGCGTTTAGTGGGGATTCCAAATCCCTGAATTGGATTTAAAGAAGCCTGTTTCCATGTCTATTTCAAGTGTTGCTTGTTTTACTATAACAGGAGACGTATTTGATTGTGCAGACCTCCCATTATCCCTGGCTTGCAGGTGATCAGCCTTGAAATTCATTCTTGTTAGTTGATAGCTGCTCCGTTCCCTGAAATGACTGTGACAGAGCATCACTAAGTCTCTGCCAGCCCCAAAAGAGGGCTCAGAGCTTTCCTTTGAGTATTGTGCAT
Organism: Formicarius rufipectus; assembly: GCA_013399695.1. Classification (NCBI taxonomy): domain Eukaryota; kingdom Metazoa; phylum Chordata; class Aves; order Passeriformes; family Formicariidae; genus Formicarius; species Formicarius rufipectus. The sequence continues at coordinate 169,970 of VXAU01000344.1, read as the reverse complement.
TGCTAGTTCCTAGGTGACAAAGAATGAAGAGCAGAGCAGGACTGAGAATGAGGAAATCTCCCCTTTATTTTTGGGGCATTTTGGTTATGCTGTGGGGAGTGGCAATGCATTAAATGGGCTCTTTCACTCCACCTTTCTAACTGTAGATGTCCCAATGCCTTTTCTCTCAGCAAATATTACCTATTGTACCCTTACTCGCTCTCTCAACCCCTTTCTCAGCTCTCTGTAAGACAACATCCACCACTGAGTGATGGAGTCTACTTTCCTTAAGGCAGCAGCTCCCATAGTCCAGTCCTGAGCTGGAAGAGCATGACTTCCAACAGCAGCATATTTCAGAAAGGCCCGTCTTTCCCTGCCTGTTTCTTCACCACCCATGTAATACCTTCTGTCTTGATGCAGAAAACAACCCCAGGGAGAAGACATGGCTGAAAAACATCATGTCATTTGAAAGGAAAAAAAAATTAATAAAATAAACTGTATTTTAACTCCCATCAGTTCTCCAACCCATTTCCCAGTGAGAACAGTGAGGTGGGCAGCAGACCCCTGGGAGGGAAGGCTGGTGTACAGGGAGATGTGGTGGTGCTGGAGTTGATTGCCTGCAATCACTGCTCATCAAACTGCTCCCTACAATGGAAACCATGGCCTGAGCCTGCAGCTGGAGACAGCTTGATTTGCCTTTCATCTCTGGAGGTCCTTTTCTTTAGCTATTCACCATGCTGACAATATAAATAATACCAATAGTATTTAAAAAAAAAAAAACTAAAAATGCATCAAGTGTCAAGCAGGATGCGAAATTTTTCTGCCTCTTTTTTTTTTTTTGGATGGAGGGTAAGGGGTGGAAACTTAGTAATGCTCTACCTGAACCCCTTAAAGCACAACATCTTTGAAGTAGCAAACTGGCAAATACACTCAATCAATTATAAATGAAATAATCTTCTTAAAATATTAGAGATTTGGGTGCTAAGCAATACTGGAAGATTACGGAGAGAAAATCAGTTTTAGAGCTTCCTAAAGTGACAGAAAGAGAATAATCGGAAGAAATGGTGAGAAGTTTAAAACGATTATGTAGATTTGTGTCAGTGAAAATGTCCCAGCAATCCTTAGCCGATCTCTCGTACGCTGGAAATAGATTACGTTCAATCCTTTCTTAAAGGGGCAGGTTTCTTTCAAGTGTGGGGGTGGTTTAATTTCTATTTTTTTTACTTTTCTAAGCACCTTTGTGTTATTTTTAACCTTCAAATGAGGCTGGGCCCAAGGGCATGTCTGTGTTTGTTTATGTGGCTGTACTGGAGGTGCGTGCACTGGAGCAGGATTTGGGGTACACGGGTGGGTACGGTGAGCCCTGACCTCACCTTGCAGCATGACAACCCACACAGAGCAGCCACAAACAGGAAAGATATTAAGACTGAGATATCAAGACTGAGATATCCTCAGTCCTGTTCGCGCTTGAAGCAGGCCAACACAGAGGGGTTTCATCAAAAACAATTACTCAGTGGGGAAAACCTTCCTTTCAGGGAAGTCTTGGACAAGTCTGCAAAGACTGAGGGGCTCAAGTGTGAGCAAAACTCATGCTCTACCTTCCTGTGGCAGAAGCAGCACCAAAAGGAGAGAGTGGCAACATAGGAAGGGAACAGGAGCACACAAGGGGCAGTTTGACCCTGATTTTGATGCGAACAGGTTATGGAGTCTGTGCTGCATTTTCTTTTGTAAGCTCGTCTCTGACCCTTTTACTGCCTCTGTGCTTCACGTTTACAACCTCAGTGCAGATTGTTGGGATAAGTCAGAGCCTACTCTTCACACAGACATATACTTTATACTTTCAACACAGCCTCCAAATATACCCCCAATAGAAAGGAGTATGTGACCTGTAAAACAGCTTTTCCATACCAGCACCTTCCTTAGTTTCATGGCACTGCTTGAGTTTGAGATACAAACCATGGAGGCTTCATACCCCAGAGTGTGATGCTGGCATGGGTGTCGGGAGGAGGCTTCTGTCCAAGAAAGGAAGGCAAGAGTCCATCAGCCCCCCAGGATTTCAGTGCTGATGTTTGCAGTCAGAAGTAACAGAATAATTCAGAGGAAGAAATTAAAATAGGAGAAAAAGGCACATCAATGTCAGGGCTGCTTTTACTGATGGTGCAATTAAACCGAGGGGTTGGTGAGAGCTGTTGTTAATTGATAGCAAAGGAGAGGAAGCTGTCTCCGGGGAGAAGCAGATAATGCAGGTAATCTTCAGAGAGGATTTGCCTAAAGAGATGGAGGTTTGGGAATGGAAATTCCTGGAGTCACGTCGAGGTGGAAGAGGAAGATGAAATCTAGTTTGTCAACAGCCATCAAGGAGATGTGAACCCACCAAAAATCAGCCAGAATCTCTAAGATGATACTGCTGCTTTTGCTTAGGACCCACAAATCAGTTAATCTCTGAAGCCACCAATATTTTCAATAGAGAAAAAAGGTTTGATTTTTTTTTTCCTAGATAATTTCAATAGAAAAATCATCTTTTTGACAAAGTGTATTTTTTCACTTAAACAAGAAAAAATTTTATTCTCATATTTGGGCTTTCCCCCCTCATCTGCTTATTGGTTTCCCTACCTTTTCTCTACCATTTTTTCCCTTACTTCTTGCTTTCCTGGGGGTCAATCTGGGNAAAAAAAAAAAAAAAAAAAAAAAAACAAAAAAAAACACCAAAAAAACAAAACAAAAAAAAAAAAAAAAAAAAAAAAAAAAAAAACAAAACCCAAACAAAAACAAAAAAAAAACCAAAACACCAAAAAAAGCCAAAAAAAACCAAACAAAAACAAAAACACCAAACCAAAACAAAAACAAACCACAAACAAAACAAAAAAAATCCCTAACCAAATAGAGTAAAAAAAGAATTTCCAAATTAAAATCTTTTTTAGAGGTTCTTGCATAAGGAAAAAGTGAAAAGTAAAAATATTTCAAAAAACTAAAATGAGCACAAAACATGGCATTTTTAAAGGTGCTATTTTTCAGTATCTCTGAACTATGAAAGTGTTTTTCTTTGGGTTTGAAGGAATTTGGGGGTCATTCTAAGTTATAGCTCTCCTCTGTGCTGCTATCCCCCTGTGTCTGTGGCTGCTGTTGCCTCATCATCTTCAGCAGCTTCCCCAGAGCATCTTCATCTAGTGCTAACTCTCCCTGGAGATTCAGAGTCGGAAATAACAGCCCTTACCTGTCGCTGATGGAGAGGGTAGGCAGAATTAGCTAATGTTTGTAAAGCTCTTAGCAGATGACAGTGCTGTTGTGTAGTACTACACCCATATTATAGCTGGATGCCGCTTGACAGTCAGGCATGGAATCAATTTTTGAATAATGGATATTAAAAATGTCAACTCTTACACCCAGCCATAATGCCTGCCGTGCGCTGAGTGCCTATATATTGTTTCACACACTTAATATACAGTGGAGGCACTGTAATTACTCCTTGCTAATCCCCACACTTCCTAATCTGCCCATACATAAGAAACCTGGCTGCCTCTTCCCACCTCTCCGCAAAGATTTCAGAGCACAAGCTGCACCTAGCTGTCACTGTGCTAAGACACCTCTCTTCTTTTTTTTTTCCCCAAAATATTTTGAGTTGCCAAGCAAAGATTTACTAATTGCACTTATCCAGATCCCTCGACCTGCTCTCAGCCTGCATCTATTAGCAGCAGTCACTTAGCATCAGTGGGATGGAACAAGTTGTCTATAAAGAGAGGGAAAGACAAATGCCTCCAAGTAAATGCTGTCAGAAATTATGCACAAAGGAAATATGTTTATTTGCAGTATAAACTGTGGGAAATGTGGGAACAGAGGGCTCATTCTCACTTAGAATTAGCTATCTGAAAAGGTGTATATGGAATCTAAACAAGTCCAAGCAAGTTGTCTTTGTTTACAGTTCCTTGGCCTTTGAGCCAGCTTCTGCTGTCAGTTTAGGAGATTTACCCTGTTTCTGCTAGCCTCATCCACTGACATACATGAGGGGTAGGTGAGGTCATGACAAGAACACTGGGTAGCTGGAAAGTGACCATGAATATCCTCAGACTGGAAAAGAAGAACCTGTTCACCAACAGAAATAGTTTGGAACAGTCCTTTCAGCTGGAGCAGAGAGGCCTGAAACAACCAAAGTTTCAGGTAGAGCTTGATGGGATGAACGGAGGGATAGCAATGATTTAGATGGTTATGGACTTGTTCAGCCTCCTGCTCCAAGCAGGGACCACTTTGAGGTTAGATCCAACTTCAGCATTATATCAGGTTTCCCAGAGCCTTGCTGAGCTGAGCTTTGAGTGCCTCCAAGGACGGAGAACTCACAGCCCCTCTGAACCCTTTTACAGTGATGACAACAGACTGCACACCATGGATAGCAGGAAGGGAGGGAAGAAAGTGAGAAGGTGGAACGGGAAGAAAGCCCAAGATATCAGTCTTCATCTGCCACTCTCCAGTGCACCTGACTCCCCCCTACTCTGCTGCAGGAAAGGAGTTGTACATATGCTGTTCCTCAGAAAAGTCCCTGTCTGTCCTCCCAGTCCATCTCATCGCCTCCAGGCAGCACAGGCTGCAGAGGGACTGCTATTAGGGAATATAGCCTTATTAATTAGATCCAGGCCCAGTTTCCTCACAGGAGAAGGAAATTACCTGCACTTGAGCTGAGCAGGAAAAGCCTCTTTTCTGCTCTTATTGCACATTTTATCTCCTATTCCACCCCTGAGTTTTGTGCTATGCCAGAATTCCTGTGTGAGCAGGTCCTGGCTCCCAGCTGGAACTAGAGCACTACAAGCCCGAAGAGGAGTCAGAAAAGGAAGAACTCACGTGGGATGGTGACTGGATTTTACTTCTTGAGCTCCATCACAAACAACTCCCCATTCCATGAAATCTTTAGGACTTAAATGAGGTCATAGATGAGGGGCAGAGCCATGACACTGATGACCTGAGGGTTCAGATATAAAAGAAAGGGTCCTTAAGGTAGGCTTTTGTCACAGTCACCCTAGTCATAAAACCCACTTGGCTTCAGAAAGCAACCTGTGAGTGTCATACATGGAAACACTATAGAGGTTCCACCTCCATCTCAAAGCAGATCTTTACTTACACATCATAGAGGTAAACTGAGGCATGCAGCAGTGGAGAGAGGTATCTAAGTTGGACCTGTCCCATTTTCTTTTTAGTGGAACTGCTTGGATTTTTGTGTTCTACCATTTAGAGGCAAGCTGAATATAGACCAGGGTCCCAGACGGCTGCATGCTGGCACACAGCAGAGAGCCAATCCCTGCCCAAGTGTGTCTAATTCCCCTTCCATACTGATAGAACAGGGGCCAGAAAATAGAGAAAATTTCTGTTTACAGGAAAGTCACAGCTTGAAAACAAAAACCCACCATGTTTACAAGGCTGTACAAAATGTGCTGTTTATTCAAGTGCTCTGCTCTCCATGTTCAGCCTCTGCCTCCTTAAAGTTGCTTATGGGTTTACCCCGGAGTTGCAGCAGACTAACACCACTAGGTCTCGGTTCACAGCATCCGAGAATCCAATTTGGTTTATTTTAAACCTAGAGAATGTTGGGGAAGCAGGCTGACACCCACCCACTCAAAATTAATGGTATCAGCACCATGGTTCCCAGCACACACATGGCACAGCCTCTGCCCACTGCATGGGGAGCCAGCAGGATCTGTGCCAACCTGCCACGCACAGACCCGGCATTGCAGCCCCAGAGCTCTGTGAGCCGAGTGAGACAGGCAGCACGCCAGCCTGAAACGGCTCTGAGCCCAAAACTCGATTATTGCTTAACTTTCCTGCCAAGCCTCCAGGTCCCTCTGTGCTAAATCATTCCCCATCGATCCGTTCCCATTATAAAGCTCCTGTCTCCCCCACGAGCATGCGACTCCATATGACTCGACTTCCAGCACAATTGAGCTCGGACCCTAAAAATCAATACTGCAGCAACCCAAGGATCAGAGGCCAATGAGGTCTTTAACAAACGTGTCTGGTGCTCTTGACTTGAGTAGGCTTCAGCCTACTTTGAGGTCCTTTCTGATCCATCATGGGTTTGTTCAAGTTGTCATAAAGCAAATTTGCAGTCATTGATCCAAGCAGAATGAAGTTGTGAATATCAGATGGGGGATGGAGGGGGGAGAATAACCCTAGAGAAAGAGTTTTAATAGCTTATAGGCAACACATGTCTGAGCCAGAGAAAAGCAAATTAGGAAAATGCAAACGAAATAAGCTTTTTCTAATTTTTTTTCAGCCCTTCTTCCCTCTGGAGAGGGAAGCTGCCCTGACTCTTAAGAAAAACAAAACTAAACAATAAATATTGGTAACTATAATGTAGGGCTGGGTTTTTTCTGATGGTGAGGGCTATGGGTACATATATTTGAGATATTAAATTTAGACCATGTCATATAATGATAACTTAAAAATATATAGAAAATAACAGTCCAGATCCTTCTCTGCCATGAAACATGTGGCTCCTCTGAAGCCAATTCAGCTCCTGCCAGCAGACAGGACCCAGGGAAACTCATTTCAAAGCAAAATAACTGAAGAGGGAGGAAAGTTGCTTTCCATATAGTGTGATTCCAGTGACAAATGACCCAACCACCTGCAAAATGTATTAACGAGGCTTCTCTATGCAACAAATTGCACAAAAGCCAATTGAATTTAATATAAGGGTCATTCATCTCCTGGGCTTTTTGTTACTTTTAATTCAGCTCCAAATCTTTTCAAAACTCATTAAATGAGACATAATCAAAATTCACATTTGTTTACCTTTTCTTTTAATTCCAAATCAAGACCCCAGATCCCAACACTCCCAGCTTGGCTCAGATCTGCTTTTAGAGACATCACCTAACCTCTGCAAGGATAAAACTATTTCAGGTTTTGAAGATCACTTAGAAATGGGGATCAAGACTGGAAATTCTTGTGCAGGAGGTGTTCACTTCAGCTTCATGTTATCTAAAACTTTGGTATATTTGAGCAAATATGAGATGATCACCAAACTTTTGATGGCAGGTCTGGAAAAAGAGAAGCAGCCCCCAAATCAGCAACCCTCTTGAGCTCTACTCCCGCAAGCCCTGGGAAAGAGGAGCAATCCCTGCATTCTCCCCACAATCCATTTGATGACATTTTCAACTGGCCTGTGAAAATATTTGAGGCAAGTCCCAGTTATATCCCCCACTGGGCTGTAGTGGTTTGCTCCCTGCTGTGCCAAGTTGGTGGACTCCTGGCACCCGTCGCTCCCATGATGATGATGCAGAAGCAGAGCTTCAACAGGCAGTGCCCTGGGCTGTCTGTCCTCTCATTGCCAACAGTCCTCATTACCCTCCTTATCCATCACTCTGAACAGATCAGGATTTGCAGATCAGTAGCCTCCTCCAGATGGACCAGAGGCAAGACTAGGTGAGCAGTCTCTATGCAGAGATCACCCTGATGTTGGTGGGAGTCCCTGAGCACTGAGGAAAAGACAGCTTGGTCCTGTGAAATGGAGGAGATGCTGGCAAGGGAGTTATAGCAAGAATGTTGGAAAGCAGAGACTGCCCACATAATTCAGCAATGGAGTCATCATGGCTTACACCACAGATAATTTCGTGCCTGAGGCTTGTGCACCCACATGCATCTCTACAGCTGCAGGGGGTACGCTGTCCCTGTGCTCATCCACCCCTCAGCTCCCCACATCCTTACAGCTGTGATTTGAACCTGTTTGGTACCACATGGTGTCATGAGCTTGCTCCGTCTTCTTGCCTGATCTCTGAGTAGCAGCCTCTGACTGCTCACAGCTTTCCCTGTCACTCAAGATTTATCCCTTAAGAAGTCCCAGTGAAACTACCCTTGAGTTCAGTCATCACTGGTTAGGCCCAGAAATCCCAGTCCAAGAAAGATTTTCAACTTTTCTCCCATCACTCACTGTGGCTGAGTGGTGACAGGAGTGTCCCTTTTACAGGCAAACCCATGATTTCATTTTTCCTGCCAGTCCAAACTGTAATGAAAACAAAAAGTGCTCTAATTTCTCATACTGCTCTTTCCTGCAGAGTAAAAGTGAGTTGAGGTGGATTAAGTTCTTTTTCAATTTTGTTTTCACCAAAGAGTTTTGGCTTGATGTTTATTTTTAGCCAAAACCTTAAAACAGTCTGTCCTGTCACTCCTGTGTTAATGAGACTGAAACAATTTCCCCTTTCTGACTGATTCTTCTCCTCTAAAACCTTTTGTGCTTCTCGTATCAACATTATCCATCGAAAACAGGCTCAGAGAGAAATTTCCAGCTGGGTGCATTTGCATCTTTGCTTGGCCATTTCCAGGGAAGTCAATAGGGTAATGCAGCAATTTAAGCACTTCTGTGGAGCGGAGCCTCGGTGCCTATGCGGTCCCCATCTCCGTTTCATATTCTGGTGATGGAGGAGCAAACAAGGCTTCCATTCCTGATGAAGAGAGAGAATCAAGGATTGCTTTCTGTGCCTTTGATCCATTTGTCTGAAAACATCCCTACCTTGAATTCATTCCCTTTTAGAGACATCTTTCTTCATTGAAATTACTCCTTAATTCCTTCTTTTCGATCATACCTGACTACTAGCTTTTCTTCATATCTATCAGTCCTTGTGCTCATCATAATAGTCTGCATGAACGTTTGCTCATATTACTGCTGCTTCCAAGTGATGCAGCTTCCACCTTGTACTCTCTGCTCCATCTCCATCCATTGCTTTACCCTGCTGCCTGTCTGAGAGTGGCTGCACACACTTCTGCAAAGCGTTATCTCATTATTTCAATTCTATCTGCTAAAGCGTTTGGAGAGACAGTGTATTAAAGACACTATATAAAAATAAATTGAATTGAGAGGAAATCTATATACCTAAAGTTGTAAAAAGGAATAGTCTCTGATGATGACTCCATTTCCAGCAATGGCATTGTAACAAGCCGGAGCCCATCTCCCAGCTGAATTTTAAATAGATATGTTCAAATTGAGCAGAGCTGTCCAGGCTCGCAAGGCTGGGGCTATGTCTTGGGGAGCAGGGGCTCAGGAAGGCTTGGGAAAAGGGTGCATGGAGCAGGGAATTGGTAGTTCAGCCCAGCCTGCCACCTTCTTTGGCTCCTCTGGACCACTGACCCACCAGCACCACTTGCCCTGCTCAGCTGGGAGCTGCAAAGAGGGACAGACTGCCTCTCACTCGACTGGTCCCTTGGACACCATTCCCTCCATCACTAAGCTGGCAAACACTGGTAGTTGTCCCTGTGCTGGTCAGGGAAACACAGCCCAACCTTCCTCCCTTTGCAGTCTACCTTAGCAAATGAGTCAGGCACAGTTTTTACATGTGGAAAAGCAGGACACTGGCTGTTTTGGATCCCACTACAACCAAAACTAGAATGGGTACTAAAATGGGTTTTCTGCTTGGCTCAATGATTTTAAAATACGCAAGAACTTGGGTTGGACAAGGGATGCAACAGAACCAGTGTAGGTTTCTGGGCCACACTGGCAATCCAGAGCCAAAAGAAACTTATTCCTGAGTCTGGAAGCAGGGAGATGAGGAGGGGTTCTATCTCTGCATTGTAGAAGGGAGCTCTGTGGGGCTCTGGAGCAAAAAGGATCAGAGGTATTAGTAAGGGATTTAGCAGAAAACAGCTCTACACATGAAATCTATGAGAGGGCTAACAAACCCATGCCAGAAATTTTGGGGACACCCCTGAGAGTTAAATAACCTCTCTGCGTAAATCTATTCATCATCCTATTAGCTGAGTGGTAGTATGCATGTAACATTTCTAATTCCTGGATACTGTAACCCTGAACTCTCCTCTGCATCTCTGGGAATCTGCAAGATAGAAAAATAGGAAGACTTTGCCCCACTGGTTTGTCCTTGTCCTCACAACATCCACATCCTGACTGGTAAGTGATGAGGAAGAAAAAACTGTGCCATGGACTGGTATACTGTAATAATAGGCCAATTCACAGTCCAGATATTCCATGAGACAGGAGGTGATCCATGGGAAAGGCTCTCTGACAGTCAGTCCCAGAGTCCTCTTTAATTAATTCATCATTCATCTCTTTGGGGGAATGGCTCAGCTGAAATTATATCTTTTTCAAGCTAAAAAAAGGAAGAGAAAGAAAGGAAATTGACTTATGTCATGGGCTCCTCCACCCCTCCCCATTCAAAGTACTCTCAATTTCCAAATTCTTGCTTTACAACTTTAAATGTTAGCATTCAAGCAAATGAAGGGAAACACTTGCCTTCCAGTAATTCAAATTAGAGTGAGAAGAAGTAAAGTAGAATTTTTCATTACACCTGAACCAAGGTAGCTACATCACTTTCTCTCTTCAGCAATATTTTGATTTTTATTTTTCTTTTGGTCCTGATTCAGAATCATGTCTCAAAATAAATATTCCCATCTGGCAGAAATATTCCCCCAGACTTGCACAGTGCAAGCAGCACCCATACAATGGTGTTGCAAAGGAGAAGGGACCTACAGCCAACCACAGGATGTTTTCATCTCCTCATGCTGCCTGCAGCCTGAAGAACAACGACTTGACAAGGTGTCCCCAGCAACATTTGCTCTCTCAGTCTTGCCTGGGCCCAAAATCTTGTTGCCAAAAATATGTTTGCTGTTCTTTGACTTATTAGGAAACAATCTGTATCCCAGTTATTGAATGACCCAGTTCCGTGTCTTTGCTCAGATGCTAAAATTCAGACCCTTCAGTTGCTCAAGATCCCTGTATTTTAACAGAAATTAAGTCTTCCAAAGAGCAGGGAGAAAATCAGTGGAGCAGGCTATAAGGTGGCAAAACATCTCTCCCAGAAAAGCAACCTTTGCAAGTCTTGATCACAGCTATAGCAAAAAACCATAACAATAAATAGGCCCAAATATCTGGAGGAATTTCTCCTCCCGTTCTTCATCTCTTTCCAGCTCATTATTTCTTTATAAGGCTCATTACTAGCAGGTTTGAGACTCGGGCACTGACCCACGAAGGCCTGGAGGGAGGAAAGCTTTCAGAGGCTGTCAGACCCAGTTGGACTGATTGAAGAGAGATACAGAGAGGCAAGTGAGGTGACAACCAGAGGGACGGGTTTCCTGGGGCCTTGTGTTGACAGTGGCAGAATCAGGCTCCACTAGCATGTGCTCAGCTCTGCACAGCCTTAGCATTTCGGCTTCATTGGGAATGATGATTTTCCAGTATACCAGACCCCAAATCCAAAGGGGTTTTACTGAAATCCAGTGGAAAAAACTTAAAACAAGGTACAACAAACAATATTGTTCTTTTCTATAATCACTCACCTGTTCAGGGTTCCCAGCTGAAGCCTCCTTTTATCAGGACTGCTTTACTCTGCTCATTTCCCATACTACAGTTCTATATATTTCTGTCCACTTTCCTGTGTGTCCTGGAGAAGTTGTATCCGTTCAAGGAATTGGTCTGGCTGAAAACTAAAACAGCAGGGGGTGAGGTGAGAGGAAAGAGAAAAAAGAAGCATTTTTCCAAAGCAAAACAGGCTTCCTCTTCGAAATACCACTGTTAAATAACCTTGCTTGTTGTTCAGGTTCCTCCTGAGCAGCCAAACCCAGGCATGGTGCTCAAACCCTTACTTTGATTCAGCACTATGAGCCCAGCACTAAAGCTGAATGGCCTCTGCAGAACTACTTCTCTACCCTGACCCGGTATGCTGGGATTTTAAGATCTTTGGGGAGATTTGAAACCTCCCAGAAGACCACAGTGATTGTATCCTATTTGCATTCATATTCACATGAGACCTGGAAAGATTCTCATCCTGCTTTTTACTGTATAGGCCAAGATTATTTTCTGCTGGAGTCTCCAGTTTCTCTATAGGCCCATTCCCCTATTTTCTTGGCTTAAGTTTCTCTTTGCTATATGTCCCTACCAGCTTATTTCAATGTGTGCTTTTTTGCATTCAACAGCACACCACAGCCCTTCTTGCATCTGAATTTCGGGTTTGCTAGCAAGTGAGAGGCAGCACATAACTGAGTTTACAGCTGAGTAAGCCTTTCTGCTGCAAACTCTTGGGACAGAACATTATCTTCTAGTGCTGTGCAAAATGCCTTGGAGAAGGGACTACAACAGGTTGGTGGAAAAACACTGCAATAAATAACATGCCTGATGGTCATAACAGGCAAGTGAGGACAGATGACATAATCGGGGGATAATAAAGAATCTCACCAGGCTTTCAGGAGCGTGGGGCTCAGAGAGACACAGAGCAACAAGGCAATGCCACTGCCGGGCTCATTCTTCGCTGCCAGGAGTGAAACAACTTCATTCCAGCCACTGAGAAGTGTTTTGCCAGAGCCTCAGATATATTCACCGGGGAGAAAATTACCTGTCAAAAGAATGATAAAGGCACCGTGTGCTTTGCTACTGGAATCCATTTGTTCTGACTGGTGATGGGGAAGAGGTCTCAATTCCTCTACTAAGTCTTTTGCTGCTGAATGGATGGATGGAGGAAACAGTATTAAAGAGTAGCGTCCACATTTATGTCATGGTGAGATATGTTATTGAATAGCTCTTTTTTCAAAGTATACCATCCTCAATATTGCCATACTTAAGGTTAAACACATGCATGTGTTTGCAAACCTTAACCTGCAAGTAATATGTACTGACGTTGCTCTTGATGTGACTGTGATGGGGAAATGCACCACATAGACAAGCCAAACCAGGAATCACTGGTGCTAGAAAAAATCAGGGCAAACCAGACCCATTTACACCATGCCCAGGAGAAGCTCCGTAGATGTCCCTGTACTAGTGCTTGTGAGCAGTTGTGGCAGGTTCACAGTGTGGGTCACCTACTCACAGCAACTAGGGTGGAAGGCACTTCAAGAGGTCACTTGTTCCCACATTTCTAAGCAGGGATCTAACACTGTTAACAGCTAACTGGAGGTGTTTAGAAAAGCAACAAAGCCAGAACACTTCTCAGCAGTGCCAAACATGTAAGATGGAGCCATATCCACAGATTGTGGATTGAGAGGTTCATGTTGGAGAGCAGAGAACAATTAAACATCATGCAGGTGGTGCAGCACTGGGACAGGGCACCAGAGGTGGGGGATCTCCAACTTGGAGGTGTTCAAGCCCTGCCTAGACACAACTATGACCAACCTGATACTGCACCAGCAACAGCCCTGCTCTGGGTGAGCGTTTGGGCTGAAGAACCCAGAAGCACCTCAGCATCAGGCCAAGATGGCACTTATTGTCCCCTTCTCATGCCAGGCCTGGTGTGGCCACCTGCAGTGTGTGCCAGACACACTCCAAACAGTTGAGGAACCTCTGAGCAATCCTGTGGGACCTGTGGACAAGGACAGATGGGAAGGGCATTGTGTCACACCTCCAAATCTTCTTCATAATGTCTTACTGGTGAGGATCACGTATAAAATCCTTACCTAATCCTTTCCCCTGGACACCTATAAGGTGCTTGAGTACCTTCTGCAGATCCCATGGTATTTGCTATATGCATCCACTGCTCCAGCTGAGACCCCTCATCCTCACAGCTACTGAACTGTTAGAAGGTGAGTGGTAAAAATGAAACCTTTCTATCCCACATGTAGTGACTGGAAAATAACAATGGAAAATAAAGGCCAAGGCAAAACTCTTCAGAGCACAGTGCGAGGGAAACGAAAATGATATTGTCATTCTTCCACGTGAGAAGAGTGACAAAGAGAGACCTCTCTACCCACCCTTCTGGGTGCTGCAAGGTCACAGTAATAAGCAACCAGCTGATTGTAACGCCACATTTCAGCCAACCAGGAGAATAAGCGGACTTTCTATCAGGATTCTCCACAACAGAGCACTCATTGTGATAAATGAACTGGAGAACAAGACAAATGAATATAACCTACTGCTGTGCATGGATTCATCAACTCAGAGAAAGCTTCTGACAGAGACAGAGGGAAGCGAAAGACACTACACAGGGAGATTTGGGAGGAGGAGGGACACAGGAAGGTTGCATTTTGCTCCTAGAAAGCACAAGGGTTGAAGGGGAGACCTCTGCTATGTGCCTGTGCAGAGGTGACCACAAGGTTATGGGGGAAAAGTAGGAGTCTACTGACCTGTGGTCATTCAGAAGTGGTGTTGGGCAGAGGGAACTTGACCAATTATATGACAGCTTCTGGCTGTCTAATCTTGACTCCCTGATGTGCTCACATGGATCAAAACAGCAAAGACAGGGTGCTCCTTGAAAGGTATAAACATTTATAAAACCCAAGCAATTTTCCTGCATGATCCTGCTGTTCTCCAAGGCAGGTTCTGGGATGACAGGACCTTCACCCACAGGTATGTCCTTCCTGCCTCCCATGTACCAGACTGAATCACAGTCTGTTGTTTTTTCACTTGGCATAAAGCACTTTTTACTTAATCCAGAAGACATAACAACATCTATTGTTGACGGCTGAAGTCAGCAAGGTTCAAACCAGTCAGAGCTTGCAAATTACTGGCAGTCAAAGGTAATTAGCCACTGCAGTGGATTACTAGGAGTTGGAAGGAACCCTTCATAGCTTCACCTTGCCATTACTGACAGTCAGGAAATCAGGAGCAGAGGCTTTCTAAAAAACACAGCCAATCATGGCCAAAAAACGCTGGGAGAGGTTCAGAAAGAATGGGGGAAGTTTTTTTATGGTATCACCCTGCAAAATTGAAGCAGGTCTCGCTGGCTTTTTAAATGTGATGCTGGTGACTCCCATTATGCCATTCTGCAGTGTCCAGTCAGCAAATGAAGCTGGAAAGGAGTCAGGTTCAACAGAAGAGTATGAGAAGGCACTGCATTTACCTTCACTTTCAGGATTAAACACTTGTCTAATGTCTGTGTTTTGCAAAGAAATTTAAATTCATACCATTGTAGATCTTAGGTTGATTCCTCCCCCACCCCCCCCACTTCTTATGATGCAAAAATAGCCTGCAATGAGACTTTGTTTAAAGCCATGGAGTTAATTTTCTATAGTAATTGTTAACAGTTGGAGTTTTTCTTTCTTCAAGCTCCAGGGAGAATCATGGACAGATTTATTAATGGTGTCCCCTATGTGATTGATGAGCTGTCGAACAGGGAAACTTCACACCTGAAAAAACTTGAAACAAGAACACTTATACCAAAAATAACGTCTGTGCCTGGTACCTCTGTAAGTCTCTCTGTAGTGACTTGTGTCTGAGCCTTCTGTCATGGCTTAACCTCAGCTGGCAACTCAGCCCCACACAGCCACTTGCTCACTCCCACTGGGCAGGATGGAAAAGAGAGAATTGAAAGGGTAAAAGTGAGAAAACTCATGGATTGAGATAAAGACAGTTTAATAGGTAAAGCAGAAGCCACATGTGTAAGCAAAGCAAAGCAAGGAATTCATTTGCCACTTCCCATGGATGGGCAGATCTGCAGCAAACTCTGGGAAAGCCAGGCTGCATCATACAGAACAGTTATTTGGGAAGGCAAGTGCCATCTCCTCAAATGTCAACCTCTTGTTCCTTCTTCCCTCAGCTTTATATGCTGAGCATAATGTCATATGGTATGGAATGTCCCTCTGGTCAGTTGGGGTCAGGTGTCCCAGCTTATGGCATCACAGCTACAGTGATGGATGGTGTGAAAGAAGGGGGATCCTCTCTCCAAATGAGTGGGCAGTGAAAGAATAGATTCCCTCTCTGTCAAAAAGTTTTCTCTAACATAAGTCTCTGTCAGAGCAAACGGGGCTCACACATATAATTTTTCACAGTTCTACTCTACTGCCTTATCAACAAGGTTTTATGAGACACTCACACCCTCAAGCACCAGGAGAGCCACAAGTGTTTCTATAGAAGCATCCAGGGTAATTACTGAAAAGCATAAGACCTTGTGAGTCCTCATAGGTGAAATGAAGCAGCACTGGAAACCATCTCTGCATTGATAGGAGTGTGGAAAAGTTCAAACATTTTCTACTGATCACAACTTCTACTCCAACAGCAAAAATAATCTGTTTTAATAATCTTAATAATCTTTCTCGAGTATCCTTTGTCCATATGGCTGGTAATCTGGCTGCTTAGGAATGAATTATAAAAAAAATCCTTAAATAGGGATCTGACGGCTTAGCTCAGAGAATCAAAGAAATTAGAGGCAGAGAAGCCCTAGCCGGCTACTTAGTCTTCCTTACCCTCCAGGCCACCTCCCCACAGGGTCCTGCCAGCTGGAGTGACAGTAATGGATCAGACTCCTGAGTGGAAACCACATTCTCTTCCCAGCTCTTCCCCACCTTCCCATGTCTGTAGCCACTTGCTGCCTCATTTCTCCTCCCACTTATCAAGACTACAAGTCCTTCAGGATAGTGACTGTCCCTTACAATGGCTTTACACAATGCTCAGCACACACGGACCATGACTGGGGGCAGACCCTTGCCATGTTGTGCCAACAGTGACAATGAAGCACAAAATTCTCCTGCAGGAGGATTTTTCTCCCCTTCCAAGGTTTACCAAGGTCTCAGATAGGATCCCACAAATGTTTCTTCTCATCTTTGTCTTTAGCATAGAATATGGGCAAGGAGAGAGCTGATGCAGCTACTCTCTGATGCAAATCAATGCAGTCACAGACTTCACTGCTGTGGCCCTACTCTGATGAGATGATCTGGTTGAGGGAGTTGTTGCTGGAAAGAGGTAGTTTGTATATCATCTATT
Source organism: Formicarius rufipectus (assembly GCA_013399695.1). Classification (NCBI taxonomy): domain Eukaryota; kingdom Metazoa; phylum Chordata; class Aves; order Passeriformes; family Formicariidae; genus Formicarius; species Formicarius rufipectus. The sequence goes on along the minus strand of VXAU01000344.1, from coordinate 153,382 downwards.
TTTATTTATGAAGATTCACTCTGACCAAACTAGAGTCACTCTGGCAATGCTGACACACAGAGCAAACAAGAGTGCAAACAAGACCTAGGGCAGAAAGCAGGAGCTGCAAGACCCTGGCCTGCTGGTGGTCTGCAATGGGCTTTTAATTTATTTAACCATTGGTAAACAGATGTAATCAACATAACCTTCCCCATCTCCTTTGGCACCACATCAGAGCCACAGACAAGCTCCACTGGGGACCGGCCGTCACACTGGGATGAGACTGAGAAGCCTTGAGGTTATGAGACCACTGCTGTGAGTTTTGCCCAAATCTTTACATGCCCAGTTGGTCCCAGCAAGACACCATTAACTTACAGAGGAAGAAGAAAGGAGCCCCATCTGGAGCTTAGAAAGCACAAATCTGCCATTCTCTCTTCACAGGCTGGGGCCGACTGAACAGAAGGTAAAGGTTGCAGGGAGATGCTTTCATAGGGAACAATGCATGGGAAACACAGAGACAATACACTTTACTCTTTCCACCCCCATCAACTACTTCTTTTTAGGAGCAGGTACCTAAAATCAAGAGCAAAAAAACCTGTGAGTTAGGAACATCAATTCTGCTTTCAACAATTCTTCCCTTGCTCTTCTCTGAGCTAATAAATATTTTGCAGTATTGCACCAGTGCAGCATTACCAAGTCCTCTGATCAAAGAAAATACAATCTAGCCATGCAGTGATTTTATATTGCAGCAGCCAAACTCATAAAACAGACATTGTCTACAGTCGCTACAGGTAGTGAATTACACCAGCTTGCTCTTATGGGAGCTCCAGGTGCAGGATTTCAAAGGATTTTAAAGAAGTATACTGTCAGAAATGCTGAAATCTGAGTGTTTTCTTTCTCTTAGAGAAGCTCCCCAAATTGACAGTTTTGTCTGCTCTGAATAAACCAGTAAATTATTTCTTTATCCCTTTTTATTTTGGTCTATTTGCATATGCAGTCTCTGCATTCTGTACTTATTTTTGAAGCATGAAAACATTTCATTCACTTTGGAAAACAAATCAGGTAGTACAAGTCCTTTTTCTCCCATTCAGCATGTCCAAGGGATGACTGCCTGAGATGTGTAACAGCTGCTTTGATTCTAAATGAGAGAGAAAAAATTCCTGTCCAGAAGAAGACAACCTGATTTCCTCAGTTACTCTAAATCTGGAAGGCTCAGACACTTGTTAGTGTTGGCTTAAGAAGTTTCTGCCCCTCCATCCCCTCCACACTGATCAGCTAATCGATCCAGGATGCAATCTGTCCTGGAAGAAGAAAAGAAAAAAACATGCAAAGGAGAAGGGCCTTTTTAAGCTTCATTGTTTTGGTCACTGAGATAACAGCAGCACCTCAGTGTGAACAGGGCAGAAAAAGACAGTGGGATAAACAGGGAGGAAGGTGATTGCTTCCCAAGCCATCATGGTGCTGGAGGACAGGTTTTATTAAACAATGATATATAAATGACAGTGCCTGGATTTCTGCAGGTCTCCTGCATTATACATGGTTAATTATTTCCTCCAAATATTCCACTTCTGTTTCCAAATTTAGTTATCCAGAAGTTACCACATTCTGGTTCACATCTCCAATCCCAACCATGAACCAGCACCAGTGACTTCAGCAGGAGGTGCAACAGCACTGCTTGGTGGCAAATGGACCATGGAAATACCCTAACACATGGAGACAAACTTAAACTCCAAATCATGAGGTTTCATATCCCTCACAAATCACTTGGAAGCACTAACTGTCATTGAAGCTAACCACAAAAATATCCAGGTATCAGCACCAGTGACATACGAAGCTTTTCCTTTTAATGGCACATTGCATGGAAGGAAAAAAATCTGCTTCTTACTCTTAATTTTTTCAACTTTTGACACAGCCTTCATTGCAATCATAATCACAATTATAATTAAAGCTACCCAGTTAAAACATCACCAGGTGCTTTCTAAACAGGTACTGCTATTCAGTCTTCACAGCGTAAGCAAACTGAGGTGAAGGACAGCCACAACTTGCACTGAGCTACCAAGCACATCAACAGAAAAATGCACTAAATGGTGGGCTCTGTTGCTTCAGTCTCCCATAAATAAACCTCAGTAAGTCCAATACAGCAGTAAATAAAAGCTGGACTGCTGTGTGCTATGACTCACTAGAAGTGATAGTGCAGAAAAAAATATGGGAAATACAGTTGCATATCCAAAAGGAAGAGAGACCAAAGAGAAAGGATAATCAGATGGAAGAAAAATCTGAAAGCAAATGCTTTTTAATTATCATCATTTCAAGGGAGCACAGAATGACTCCACATGGTCCCTCATGGTTGTAGAGAAAGACCCAGGTCAGGGCAGAGGGCAAATCCAGGGTCAGATTCTTATTGAAAGTGAAAATTGTTCTTATTGTGCTTAACACCAGCTTTAGGAATATTAAAGAACAATTTGGGTTTTGTCAGTTAATACACTGTGGCCTGTGGTTAATGTGGCACTAAGATAGATTTTTTTTTTTAGAAGGCTATTAATCTCGTAAGATTTTTAAAAGCTCAGCAAATATAACGTGACTCTAACATACTCCATATAGAAATTACCACCAGCCTCGTTCACTGCTGCAAACAAAATGGTTCTGATCGACAGGTCACGTTCACCAACTGCACAGAGGTTACAAAGACTAGAATCAGATCACCTATCAGTCTCCTATTTATTTAAAGGCACTCTAGTTTTCTTCAGTTTTACTCTACTGGAAGATGCTCAAAGGATCTTTGAAAGCCTCCAGACACTCAACCACAGTGGTGTCTCTCCTCATCGTCCTACCATTTCTTGGACAATGGCAGATGGGCTTGTCAAAGATGTTATCTACCTTAGAAAGCCAGTACCCTTGTCCAAGCCACTAATCTTCCTACTAAATAGAGTCCTGTCTCATGTCACTAAAAAGCACCATTAAATAGGTCTGTCAGGTCATGAAAAAAACTCATGAAATTCTGGTCCAAGATTCTTGGACACAAATCACATTGGTTTAGTCTCCCAGAGCAGAACACACAGCTTTGCTTCCCTGTGGGAAAACAAAACAAAACAAAACAAAAACAAACCAAACAAAACAAACAAAAATAAAACCAAAACCTAACCAAACAAACAAAAAACCAGCCAAACAAAAAACCCACCAAACAAAAAAACCACCAAAGTAAACCAAAACAACAAAGCAGCATAACAGTGAAGGAAACCTCTGAAACAGAGCTAGATCACCTAAAGTGTGTATTAACAGAGTTTTTGGCTTGAAATTTTACCAAAGTGTCAGTTCTCAGGAGAGAGGCTCCATCAGAGGCTGCTCTCAACTAGAGAATCCTCCGGAGACTTCTCTGCAGCCCAACATCAATTCAGTTTGTAAAAACATGAAAAGCAGACCATAGGGAACCACAAAGGGCTGCAGTGAATCTCACCAGTGCTTCATGTGCTGGACACTCATGTACTGTGGTGGGAAAGGAGTCCATCCTTCTGCCCTTCCAGCACAACATCCCACTCCCTGACATAATGGAAGGGAGAGAAGTGGAGCTGCTAGAGGGCTAAGAGTAAAGGGGATTTGTCTGCAGAGGTTTAATTCGGAATTTCTCCAGTGGCACATTCCTGGCTTCTCCCTGACCCTGTGGAGGCACCTCAAGCTCCCAAGATGGGAAGGTTCCCCAGGGTGTTTGAAAGCCACTGAAAGCAATCTGCAAAATGACATTCATTTTATGATATGAAGTGAGAAGCAGAGAAAAGCCTGAAGGGATCAGATCCAGCCCCTCTTACCACTTACAAGGCATTTGTGCTCCATTTTTTTCTCTTCTAATGTTTCAATTCTCCTCTCCTTCCAGTAGCACACAAATCCTATATATAAACTCCCCTGGCCTCATCTTTAGCTGGGGGAACACACTGAAATTACATGGTTGGTGTTACTAGGATCATCGATCCCTTTCTCCTTCCCATCTGGCTTTACTGCCAGATTTTTACTGCTACTGCTTTTTGCTGGGGACACACAGCGTCCTTATGGCACATCTGAATGGCCTTAGAAATAAAGGAATGAGACCTTTCAGCCAGCAAAAACCTGTAAATAAACAGTTTGGGCTGGCAATCAATGGGCAATCTCTCTAAGCCCTGGGATTGTTCAGTTAGATTAAGCCTTTTTAATGAATTCCTCATTGAGCCACTGAACAGAAATGAAGCCTTGTTAGCTCATTATCTTTCTAATTAACCCATTCTAAACCTGCTCCTTCCTCACCAGGAGGTAGCTGTGCTGTTTGGGTTTCACACTGAGGTTTATCAATGACCCCCTGAGAGCCTTTTGTATCAGTAACTGAGATTTATTTGAAATGACTGAGGAAAGCAGCTTCCAGTTTATTCCCTGTGCCAGATGAAGGTCCGAACGCTATGTTATCCTCAGGCTACAATTTCCCAAGGACAAGCCATGTGTTGTGAGCATCTCCAAGCCCTTTTCTGCAGTGATGAATGCTGCTCCCCACCCGCCCTTGTTTGCATGCAGATCACTGGTCTCGTTAAGCTGCTGAAAGGGCCTGCCCTCCCTAATGGGGGCAGGGGGCTGCAGTGGGTCTGCCTGCAGATAGCAAGAGTATTTCACCACTGGCATTGGCTGCTCTCGGCTGGTTCTGTGTTTATAAACAGGGTTCCATTTCCAGGCAAACACAGCAACATGTCTAATAGATGGAGAGCTCTGTTCCCAAAGGATGACTGCAGCAACCCTTTTACTTGGGCTGTTTCAAAGGAGACAGGGCATGTAGTAACATTCAGTAGAGATTAGTCCCATGTCAGAAGGATGGAGCGATCAGCTGGGTCAGTTTGAGTCTGGTGTCCCCACAGCCCACAAGACAGCAACCTGTGCATCTTGTCTTCTCTCTGGAAGGCCCCAGCATGTAGCAGCTTTTGGGATCATGTGCTCAGCTATCCGGACACCAAGCCTGTCCTTACACTCAGACACGGATTTGCATCCCACTGCTCTCAATGCTGTTCAGGTGTCTGTCACCTTTTGTCACCTCTGTCCCTAAGCAGCTGGTGAGACTTTCTGCCTTCCATTCAAAAGCCCCTGTCCCTCTTGGACTGTCCCTTGGCCTTGTTCCCCCAGGGTTCAGGACCTGGCTGACAACATTTTATGTTGGGTCCTAAGCTGTGAGCACACTTTTGCGTCCTAGACCATGTGTCAACAGCACCCAAGGTAACCCACATCCACCAGCATCCCTCATGGGAACAGAGGCAGAAGGATTCCTACTCTCTCTCAATCCCTTTCTGTATCTCCTCAAAACACACACAGGACCTGCTCAGGATCCCATGTCCAGGCATTCAGCCTTCAACCCAGCTTGGGAGGGACAACCCAAGCCATGAGCTTCCCCGAGCACCACCGTTCTGCAGCTCAGGGATCAGCACTGCCACCCCTTCCTCCCACATCACTGCTTTTTCTGCCCTTGTCTGGATCATCTGCCAAACAGCTCCAGCTGACCAGCCACAAGCACTGAAATACAGATTTCAGTCCCAGGTCCAAGTCTGGCACAGTTTGAAGTGCCCAACGCAGGTTTTCTCAGTACAACAATACCAGCCTACAAACTGCCTTTAGGGCAGCTTTGGAAACTTTTCTGAAAAAAATGAAAAATTAAATTCTTTGGTTTTCCACTTATTTTGTAAATTTGGTTCCTGTTTCTCCCCTTACCTTACTCCTCCAACCCCTACACGGCTTGGGGGGAGCCACAACTCCAATCCACCCTGCGAGATTCATTCAAATTGAGCAGCATTTTAATAACCCAACCAGCCAGGGATCTCTAAATCTCTCCTAGGAAAGGAGGCAGTGAGGATATAAACAAAAATATGCTTTGCCTAATTGTTTCTTACCTCGTCATGAGCAATTGAAAACGGCTCCTAGGGCAATATCCATTACATTTTGTAACAAAGGACTCTAAATGAAGGAAGCCCAGGCGGAACAGCAGAGTCAGAGCTAGAGACAAGCCTGGCATATAAATCTGTGCCAATCTGCCCCCACTGCCACCCCAAATGCTCCCACAAGACCTAGAAACTGGCACAGCAAGAAAGAAATTCCAGCACGTGCCATGCCGGATCTCTGTTCCTTGGGATACTCAGCAGCTGGAGGAACACCCTCCCCTCAAGGAAGACGGCACAGCCACCTGCCTGTCCATTCAGCCCACTACACTTCAGCATCCACGTGCCACAGCTTCCTATTGGGCTTTTGCCACGGCCCACATCCATCCAAGGGCTGCAGCTGATTCTTGGGCCGGAGCTGGTGTACAGGGCTATGTTTTGGCAGGGGCACAACGGGAGAGGTGAATGCTAAGCTGAGTTAGCACCTCTTTAGCTATTAAAAAAAGGGGTGATTTAGACTGCACAGCGTGCCAGGTCACTGTCTGGGTCTCTGAAATCATTTTGATCTGTCCTTAGTGTAAAATTCTCTTTGCATATATTAGTCCATCTTATCATCGCCATCTCTCCACAGAGGGATGAAGTGAGACTCCATTTACTGTCCTGCCATACTCTTTTACATATATTGGGTATAGCACCAGCTGGACTTTTAGAAATCTAGAAAGATAGGTTCTTTTTAAAAATATTGGAGCAGAGTAAAAACTGCAGCTGTGAGCTCTTCTGCAGAACAGCTTGGTGGAGTAACGGAGGAGAAAGAACAGCAGTGTTAAATGGGCAGACAGTGTATATTTGATATGCATGTTTTAGAACCAAGATAATAAATTTTTTCTTAGGAATTTCTGAGTTTTAGACTGATTATTCCTTTTTTTTTTTTTTTCTTTTTCCCCCTCTTATTACAAGCAGTCCAACTTTGTGTTTTGAAGACAATATCTCTGTGCTCTTGGTTGGTGGATTGATTCCTGCATGCAGCAGTCTTTACATTTCAGAGGCTGCTTCTGGAGGCAGCTTCCCAATTCCAGACAGGCAGGCTATTGCAAAGCAAAGTGATTTTCATGCTTTTATGTGCTCTGTCCATCATGGGAACTCAGCATTTTTTTTCTTGGAAGGACTCTGCTGTGACTAAAAATCTCTGCTGTGAGCTCTTATGATTTGAATCCCTGGCTCTGATCTCTTCAAACTTTATCTCCTGCAAGATGGGTAATTCTGCTTGGTTGGGTTCTTCCCCTTTCCTGTCCCTTCTCCTTCCTCTTCCCCTTCTTCATCCCTTTCCTCTTTGTTTTACTCATGGTTGTCAAAAAGCCTTGCAAACATGCCATGCCCACAGAACAGAGCCTCAAAGTCAGATGACAAGGCAAAAGAGACCTTACTACACATTATTTTTGTAATCTCAAGATTCGTTTTGTGACAACTTCATGTCATCAGCAGCAGCTCTTTCACAAGACATTAGTATTACAAGCGGATACAGATGTTAAAGTATAAAACTGCTCTTTGTGCATGGAAAAAAAACCCATCAAAACCTCCTAGATCTGCCTTAATATTTTCACTCCCAAACATTTAAAGTCCCATCAATGTAATGAGAGGGATTTCACGAGATTCTTTCATTGTGGGCTTAGGAGAACAGGGAGATGATCCTGAACCTCCAAAATCAGAAGGAACTTACTTCTTGGGCTCCCCAATATGCCTTTCTCCCATCCCCTGTGTGTACTGTGGCTAGAAACAGCATTAAGTGACATTTTTTCACCTCCACCTAATTTTTGGAGAAATGTTGGTTCATCCTCTTGCAAAGGAGAACATCCAGGCCAACTAGGCTCCACATGTAACTGAGTTTATGTGTATCGTTATTTCTGTGCAAGGAATGAGGCAAAATTAACATAATGCAGCACCATACCCAAATGCTGAGACAGCCCAAGGAAATCAGCACTGTGCTCACTCTTACAGCACTTACCTCCCTTCTCCTCTTCCCCCATTCCCTCCTCTGCCTGAAGGTCCCCCCATCCAGCCCCTCCAGACACGTCCAGAGGGATCTTTAAAACTCCATAAAAAACATAAGAAGCTGTTTTCGACTATTAAGAGAGACTGTTGATAACACAGTTCCAATAAAAAAAAGTCTATATATGTGCTTTCTACAGCTTCCCTTGGAAAATAATTCATTTCTCCCTGCATTATATTTCATGGTAACCTAGAGACTCAATATGTTCTGGATTACTGCATCCATTTCTGTTTCTGCTCTAATGGCCCACCAGAGTATGAACCTTCCAACCAGAGTCCCCTAAATCTGGTGACTGGGGAGCTAGTTGTACTTTCTTGTTTTCCACTTGATAACTAGCCCCTTCCAGCATTGCTTTTATGGCAGTAATCTTCCTAGGCTGGTTGCAGATTGCTTGTCCTGGCTTTTTTTCTTGCTTGCCTTTTTTTTTTTTTTTTTTTTTGGTTTCTCTTGTCCTCCAGCCACTGGAGCCAATGGTCACTGTGGACTATCCATCACGTTGTTTTTTATGTCAAACTGGAGTTCCCCAGGTCTGTTTATTCCTTTTCTTTTTCTTTTTTTTTTTTTTT